>QGDZ01000132.1:199-192146 GCA_004367075.1 Fusarium incarnatum | reverse complement strand
ATATATATATATATATATATGTCTTTATCCTGAGCGCATATACAGTATTATATGAGAATACAGCTTACATTTACAGAGATAGAGAAAGAGAACTATCCACAGATATTGTAAACCCTCAAAGGCAGCCCAGAATCTCAGATTCTGTTGAGTCCCAACTCTGTATATAAACATCAGGACTCAAATTTATCTGAATGCTTGTTTGCAAGTGTTTTGACTATCCTTCCAGTTAACTGCGAACTTATGAAAAGGTTAGAGTTTAATTCCTAGCTAGTTTATAAAACAAAATGCGAATTGCCCAGATTCAAGGATGCCCGGACATCTCATATAACAACATGAGTGATAACCATCAAAAAGGGTGATGAAGATATTTGCACTTGAGATACTTGACTGAATATATACTACTGTATTATATATCTTCATATCTGCCCGTGCCATCATGCCAAGACTCTTTGTCTTACTCCGACCGTTTTAGCCCGGCGGTCCGTACAACCGTCGCTGCGTCATCATCGGACCGGTATTTACTATGTCTCCCGAACTCCTTATAATCAAGGTATAAAGCTGCGGTCAGACGCAACAAGAATTAGGCAAATGAGTTGATAATCTCGACGACTTTCTCGGAATTCAAGACCCCCACAATGACGCAGGCATCGCACCCAGAAAATCAGCCGAGAGATGCTATCTTTCGAAATTTCAACGCCCAACAGGCTTCCAATTATGCGGAAGGTCGCATTGGGTACTCCGAAAACCTAATCGACTTTGTGATGAAAGAGCACAACTCTACCGGTGGTAGCAACGGAACTGTGCTCGATGTAGGCTGTGGACCCGGTCCTGCGACGCGATTGCTGGCGCCGCACTTTGAAGTCGTTTATGGTGCCGATCCGGGAGAGAGTATGATCCAGACAGCCAAGGAGCTCAGTGGGACAACTAAGAATGGTAACCCGATTGTGTATGAGGTGGTTGGCGCTGAGGATATTGACAAGATTGATGGCCTTGAACACTCTTCAGTTGATCTTATCACAGCCGCTACTGCAGTAAGTATCTGTGAGCTTGAGTAGAGTCCATCGCTAACGTCGATTCAGGCTCACTGGTTTGAAATGCCCCAGTTCTGGAAAGCGGCTGCCAAGTTACTCAAGCCAGGAGGAACTGTTGCTATATGGACAGTTTTCAGAAACCCCAGTATGTATGCCTAGATTGAGTTTAGCAGTGTTATTAACATTAACAGATGCGTCCGAGGACAAGCTCTCGGCCATATATGACGACTTCTCAGAGAACGTGCTTGCACCGTACACCGCAGATGGTACAAAGCTCACGCACGACGGATACATCAACCTGCCTATGCCATGGGATGACCCAGACACCGCTGCTTTGTACGACAAGAAATCGTCTGCGCGTCACGAGCTCAGGGGGAATGAGGGATATCTTCCCAAGACCTACACGCGGTTCACTGAAGCTGCAGGTTTCCCGCTAGACAAGCAGCTGATGATGTTTGAAAAGCTTGTTCACAGTTTCGGAGCTGTCAATCGATGGCAAGAAGCGAATCCCGAGCTGGTTGGGACCGAGAGTGACATTGTGAAGATCCTCTTACAGGAAGTACGTGATGCAGCTGAGGAAAATGGTGGTTCACTGGATTGGTCGGCTATGGCAGATAGGTTGGCTGTTGCAGTGATTTTGGTGAAGAGAGCATGAGGCTTTTCCTTAATTTGAAGGCGAACCGACGCCCACAAATATCGATAAGCAACGACGAAATTGAGAAACATTCCTGGTAAGCCGCCTTGAAGAATATGAGTAGCCATGTCGGACCATGCGCGTCCTAGAGTTAAGTAGTTGAAAGAATGGAGCTTTGAAATATTGAGAAACCAACTACTGTGCTTATTTGAATTATGTAGTACCCTATAGCATTATTGATCCCATTTACGAAGTCCATTCTGTCCGTCGAGTTGCTAGGTCCAGCTTCCGGTTTCCGGCTTTTGGTCTCCGTGCTCCAGTGTCCAGTCGAGACGAGTTCAAGCAATGAGCTGCACGTGATGCAGCAGCGGCCACTCCTTCCTTTTCGGTGTTAGAAACAATGATCTGACTTGTCCAACGTTGCAGTTGTTGGTTCTGCAGACCGAAACCCTGTCGACTGGGATCTATTGGACCGGCTCGTACTCAAGATGTAACGTTGTGACAACCCTTGACCTGGTCTGAGTTTTCTCTTCTCGTTTCTCAACCGACAGCTGTTTGTTGTGGCTTGGATACCCTGAAACCTAACGGTTTTCGGCACAAGCACGCCACGTCTGGGATTGAGCTTTACCTCAATTAAATAAGCTTTCGGCAGTGGGAAAGTCAGGTGCGTTCACCTCTGCCCCGGAACTATTTGACTAAGAAATTAATAATTTTGACACACGGGAACTTTGAACAAACTCTATTTGACAGGATCGTGTTTGATCATGCAAAGCAAAAGGGGGAGAATCTCAACTCTGCCTCGAACCAACGCAAGAGAAATAGGTGAGGAACCATGTACAAGTCCCTCTGCAAGACGCAAATTGATCAGAATATTCCGAGAGAACGAAATTTTCCAACACTGTACGCGAGAATCGGATGTATTCGCCTGCTAGCCGAGACAAGGACCATCAAAAGGTGATTGGTTCAAACCCTGATCTGCAAAATAGGCCCGACGGGCGTTGATCCCGGCCCGCAAGGAGGATTTACCCATCTTGGCTCAAACATGGAAAGTTCCGTAGCAAAAGGTCATAAGGAAGGGGCCATTGTCTGCATATGATGTCTTCACAGATGTTGGCCGTGTTCCTACGCTGGGCGAGGATAAGATCCTTTAGGAACACGGCATTGACTGCGTACAACCAACAGCTAATGTTACGTGTTTTGTCATGGCCTGTAGCCAACACCCAGCCGTGAAAGTTGCGTGTTGTACGGCCTGAAATTTGACCTGTAACCTCCAATCATTCATGCCCAAAGTTAATGGCGATATTCCCGAAAATTTGCTCTGTAGTGTGACATGTACCGGGGCCATGGTTGAATGTGCCTTGCAGCTAAAGAGCCATATCAATGCAGACCATCCCATTCCATAGCTGACGTCGTTTGTTCAATGTCTTGGTAACAACGTGAAGATGCTCTTTGCGCGCGAGCATGAGACACCTTATAACAAATCGCCCGTTATAAGGGCGGTATCGATGATTCTGATGGTCGTCACTGTATTCTCGGTGTTCATTCGCATCCTTACGCGGCTGTCTGCTGTGAAAAAGTCAAACTTCTTTACGTCTGATGAGATAATGATACTTGCGTCAATGGTGAGCTTTTTGTGGTGTATGATGCACGATTTGCTGACTTTGGTAGGTCATTTCGATCGCTCAATCGACGACTGTTTATGTCCAAGGCTTGAATGGGCTTGGCAGGTTTGATGTATCGGTATCACAAATCTCTTCAATATTAAAGGTAGGTTGTCTTTGTGCTGGATGGTCGGGTCTAACGTGTACAGGGCCAACTTGTATCTGATATCCTGTTATTCCTGGCATTGGGATTGTCCAAGCTCTCGGCCACGACGACGATTTGGAACATGTCGCCTTTGTCGCACAGAAGGCTTCTACCCATTCAGATACTGGTCGGAGGTTGGACTGTATCTGCAATTTTTGTACGAGCATTTTCTTGTCCTGTTTCCCATCCTTGGGACTACCTCAACGGACAATGCATCGATATGGTACGTGCCAACAATTCTGGGTCAACTCTTCTAATTTTGTCAGGTGGCATTTTGGATCTACGTCGATGCAGTCAATATGGCAACAGACCTTATCATTACCGCCGTCACTCTTGGAATACTCGTGCATCTGCAAATGCCACTAGGCACAAAAGCAATGGTGGTGGGTGTCTTTGGGTGTCGCATATTGTAGGTCCATCCAAACTCCTCCAACGCAATAACTAACAAGCCAGAACAATCCCGCCAGCTATTTCTCACGTCATGTACTACCGACGCGCAATCTCCTCTCCAACTCCCATGTTCGACATGTGGAGGCCGACAATTATCAACCAGGTCATTCAATGTGTCGGCATAACAACAACCTGCATTCCTTTTTGGTGGCGATTTCTAAAAAGCCTCGAGTCTGGACAAATGGGCGCAGGGGATATTTTTGGGGCACTCAGCAGAAGCAACAACACAAGAAGCGGAGGGACATCTCACCACCAGGCATTTGAGTTGCAGGGAACTGGAAAGTATGGTCGTACGTGGAATGCGTCTGTGGCACTGCAGACTAGCCAGGAGGCCCTTGTCGATCCTTCTTCTGTTGGTACCAGGAATTAGAGTTATTTCCGATATGCGCAGCGTATGTATGTTTTCAGAAGTATCACCCGCTGCGGGCCGTTAGGTTAATTGAAAGTGCCATTTGTTTAAACGAGGACTTGGCTTGGACAAGGATATGATCAGCAGTGAGCAGTTTCAGTGTCTGCACGTCGTCTCATGCATTGTAAGATTGTGTCTCTCTTCTCGGCTGTTGGTTGGACTGCATCCAACACAATGCGGCAGGGATCAACAACATGTGAGTGTACATGGGTTATTTAACTTTTTAACAGTCGTACGAACTCTCTTTTCTCAATCACAGAGTCCTTCTTTTCCCCTCATTTTGTTCTAATCGACTCTTCTGTTCTTAGAGTGCGTTAACCATGGCGAATCGATACGAACTTGACGAAATGGCTGCTGGAAAGCATGCTACGCCTACGGTCGAGGATGTCTCGCAGCATAGCGACCAAGACCATATGGACAGCGCACAATTGAACAAGCTGGGAAAGAAGTCAGTCCTCAAGGTAAACTCCAACTTCCAAGTCTCCATTGCTTTCACTAACACATCACAGAGAAACTTTGGAGGCTGGACCATCCTCGGATTTAGCTGCGCCGTCCTCGTTACCTGGGAAGGAACACTCATGAACTTCGCACCCGGCTTGACAAACGGTGGAAGCGCCGGTATAATCTACGGCTTCATCTTTGTCTGGATCGGTGTCCTTTCGTCTTTCGCGACCCTCTGCGAACTCGTTTCCATCGCTCCTATGGCAGCTGGTCAATACCATTGGGTCGCCATGCTAGCACCGCCTCGATACTCGAAATACCTTAGCTACATCACTGGATGGATGAACTTTGCTGGATGGCAGGGAACTTCTGCTGCAGCGGGATTCCTGACCGCGACGATGATACAAGGTCTTGTCATTTTTACGCGGCCGGACTATGAAGCACAGACTTGGCACGGCACATTGCTGATCTGGGCTTGCATCTTGGTGGCTATTATTATCAACACTGTTGTCAGCGCTTTGCTTCCTATCCTGGAGGGCATGATCTTGATTCTGCATCTAATTGGATTCTTTGCTATCCTCATTACTCTTCTTGTCTTTCGAGATAACGACAATGGCACGGAAGTCTTTACCGAGTGGAGAAATGGTGGAATGTGGCCTTCGCAAGGTCTTTCTTGGTGGGTTGGATTGTTGGGTTGCGTCTTTTCCTTCACTGGCGTTGACTGCTCTTTTCACGTAAGCCTATCGTCCCCATTCACGATCATAACTGACCCCATCAGATGTGCGAGGAAGTCAGAAACCCTTCACTAGTTGTACCCCGCTCTATTATGGGCAGTATCACCATCAACGGCCTTTTGGGCTTCGGTATGATCATTGCCATGCTTTACAGCGCTACCGACATTGACGCCGCCGTTGAAACGCCAACTGGATATCCCTTCATGGAAATCTTCTATCAAGCGACAGGATCCATCAACGGAACAGCTGGAATGGCATCTCTTATCGTTCTCATGACCCTGTCTGCTACTGTTGGTGTCATCGCTTCGACATCACGAATGCTATGGGCTTTTGCTCGTGATAACGCCATGCCTTTCTCAAGCACCCTATCGAAGGTAGGCTCCATCATCTCGTTTATCTCCACAGCTAACAGTTTAGGTCGAACCTCGAACCAACATGCCAGTCTGGTCCATCTCAATCACATGTCTCATTTCCTGCCTCATCGGACTCATCAACCTCGGCTCGACAGTTGTCTACAACGCTATCGTCTCAGTTGCCATCTCTGGTCTGTACGCATCCTATTTCATGCCCGCCATTCTGCTTCTCTATCGTCGCTGCGATAAAGACTACAAGATCAGAAACATCGCCGGCGACGGACAGGTTCTTGAGTGGGGTCCCTGGCATCTCAAGGGAATATTTGGCATTGCTAACAACACCTTTGCCTGCATGTTTATCTTTATCGTATGGTTCTTTAGCTTGTGGCCACCTCAGACACCTGTTGATGCTGCGAGTATGAACTATGCTCCTTTGATGACTGGCGGAATTGCGATTCTTGCCACGATTTACTACTTTTTGTTTGCCAACAAGGTATACGTTGGTCCAAAGGTCGAGCTCTAGAGAGGTGTTTAAATTGTTCCTTTTATAGCTCTAGTACAATAGTTGAGATCGACTACTTTTATCTGTTGAAGTCTATGGCACATTATTTCCATGGCATGACCGTAATCTCTGGCCAAATCTTGATCCACCTCTGAACCTTTTTATTCCACGTCTCCTCCGTCATGATCTGCTGATTAGGCCTCACAATGAGTCTGAACATGTCAGACAGTCCCCACGGTGCATAAATGTCCCATTCCCCGTCCTTCCTCAATCTCACACCGATCAAGGCAGTGTTAGTTCCCCAGGTCAACATTGAACCTTCAGAAGAACGATGCTGAGGACACGGTTTGCCGAATTTCTTTTCGTACCAAAGATGGACGCGCGCTTGATTCCGAATCTCGACTTCTACTGGAATATCCGCGAATATCGTTTTCCCTTTTTGGATGATTTGATCTTCGGCTTCCCATGAGAGATCGGAGCCGTCAAAGTAAATCAGGTCGTAGTCGTCAATGCCTTGTTCTGGGTCTTTCTCTGTGACGACATTCCAGACGGTTTGGGTGAGTGCACCAGCTGCGAGGTACCAATTTGGAAGATTCATCCCGGCTGCGCGTTCCAGGACGGTCATGAGGGTTTTGTTTTGTTGAATGGCATCTTTGAAGCGCAATACCTGCTCATTGAGAGGTAAAAGACCGACTTCCATGATTTTGGTGGTTGTAGGGTTGACGTTTGTGTTTTATGGAAATTCACGGTTTCCTGGTTATTCAAGCGTTTGCACGTGACGCAACCTTGCATGACGATTAGGCAGATGTCTCTGAACCGTCAAGGGCTATGTATTTTATAAGAAAGCACATTTTTGACTTTTGTACTTGGATTTAATTTTTAATATATACTTTTACATAGAAAGCTTTCTGTTTGTTTGTTATTGAAGTTGAATATATGTTCAATCTGTAGCGTAGCTTTTGTCATTTCTCCGTGGCAGTTACTTCCTCTCTTGAAGTCTATTAACATTTGAATAGTTCTGAAAGCCTGCAAATAGTATTAACATGCATAAGAGTTATATCTCACTACCTATGGCCATAGCCAAAGGGCAATGTCTATCTCTAACTTGGGTTCCTTCTAACCACGAGGCTCCATTCACTTTCCTCCTCTTGGCGACTATAGTACAATACCTATTTATCTAGCGTGAAGAGTCTACAATTCTCTTTGACTTCAACCTCATATCTGTTAAGTCAATAGTGTTCTGTTTCCTTCAGCTCTATGCTGTTGGGTCGGAAAGTGCTACCACTGACTGTTATCGTCAATGTGGGTCCGGAAGGGAAACCGGCCCAAAGGGAACCACAGCCGGTGTTCTCCAGGGAGTGCACTGGCGGTATAATTAGCGCTGACTGCACCCACTGGTAACAGGACTTAGCAGACCGCTCGCCAATTTGCAGGGGACCTCTCTAGAAAGACTGCCAACCTGCCACGTATCCTACAGCTTAGGTCAACAGTTGCACAAACACGACAATGTCTTGAACGGACAGTTATCATAGGCTTGCCCTGTTCAATGATATTTAGAGGCCAGGTACAGCGGCTGTCGGCCCCGCTTAGCACTAGATAAGCTGTCACAAGACCCAGAACTCCAAGTAAAAGAGTGCGGGGTAATAAACGGGAGTGTCGGTCTGCCTCCGGAGCCGGCCGTCTCATATTACGTGTATCAGGAAGGTTTCCGCCTTTTATATATCAATCATCAAAACAACTTCTTTCCTCATTCATCAACGTAATAATCAGTCAAAATGCCTTCAACTTCAATCTACAAGTCAGTCATCTACCCGGGGAACCACGAGAAGTTATCTTCGCCCCAAGATACCCAAAACTTCATCGACAACAAGCTCGTCTCCTCAAAGACGACGAAATGGATCGACGTTCATGACCCAGCTACCAACAGCATCATCACTCGTGTCCCGGAGAGCACAAATGATGAACTTCAAGAAGCAGTCCGCTCAGCAAAGGCTGCTTTTCCAGCTTGGAAGAGGACGAGCATCATTAAGCGTCAGCAGATCATGTTTAAGCTGACGCACTTGATCCGTGAACATATGGATAATCTTGCGACAAGCATTGTTACCGAGCAGGGAAAGACTTTTGCTGATGCCAAGGGTGATGTTCTGCGTGGATTGCAGGTTTGCGAGACAGCGTGCGGAATTACCACCCAGCTTACTGGAGAGGTACTTGAGGTTGCAAAGGATATGGAGACAAGGTCTTACCGACAGCCTCTGGGAATCACCGCTGCCATCTGCCCTTTCAACTTTCCCGCCATGATTCCTTTGTGGTCCCTGCCATTGGCTACTGTCACTGGAAACTGCATGATTGTCAAGCCATCAGAGCGTGACCCCGGAGCTGCCATGATGATTGCTGAGTTATGCAGAGAGGCTGGCTTTCCTCCTGGTGTCGTCAATGTCGTGCACGGATCAAAAGACACGGTCAACTTCCTCCTCGATGAACCAGAAATTCAAGCCATTTCCTTTGTTGGATCCAACGCAGCTGGAGAATACATTTACCAACGCGGTTCAGCCAATGGAAAGCGAGTCCAGGCCAACCTCGGCGCAAAGAACCATGCGCTTTTGAGCTCAGACGCAAACAAAGACCACGCCCTTGACTCGATTGCCGGGGCTGCGTTTGGCGCTGCTGGACAAAGATGCATGGCTTTGAGTGTTTTGATCACCCTAGGCGATGCGAAGCAATGGTTGGATGACCTTGTAACAAAGGCAAAGAATCATGTCGCTGGTAGTGGATTCGATTCCAAGTCTGACTTTGGTCCACTTATCACTCCCCAAGCCCGTGATCGATGCGAGGCCCTTATTACTAGTGCTGAAAAGGAGGGAGCCAAGATTCTTCTTGATGGAAGAGGCTGGAAGCCTGAGGGTTTCCCAGATGGCAACTGGGTAAGTCACCATTCTCACTGAGAGTCTAAGCTAACAATCACAGGTCGGCCCGACTGTCATCGCAGGCGTCACCCCCGAAATGGAATGCTACCGCGAAGAGATCTTTGGCCCTGTCCTCCTGTGCATGGAAGCCTCAACCCTTCAATCAGGAATCGAGATCATCAATGCCAACGCATGGGGCAATGGCGCAGTGATCTTTACCAACAACGGCGCCAAGGCTTCTTTGTTCCAGCAAGAAATCGACGCTGGACAAGTTGGCATCAATGTTCCCATCCCTGTTCCTCTGCCCATGTTTTCATTCACAGGTAACAAGCGAAGTGTGGCTGGAACAGGATTGGCCAACTTTTATGGAAAGGATGGGTTGAGATTTTATACACAGTGGAAGACTGTAACTTCGCTTTGGAGGGCGGATGAGGCTAGTACGGGTGAGAAGTTGACGAGTATGCCTACTAGCTCTTGATTTAGACAATGAATGAATCTGGGGGCAACTCGAGTTTGGGTCACTGCGCAAGTGGCTGTTGAGCTAAATCTATTTCTAGACGAACTTAATGTGCCTAACAAACACTCCGAGTCCTTTGTTCAACATTTCGTGCCCTTGTCTTGATCGTCCACATGTCTAGCTGAGGGCTGGCAATCAAGTCCTTTTCTTTGTCTATTGATACCTCCGAGCTAATGGCGGTCAATCAGCTCTGCATTGTCATAAGCACCATTGAATATCGAGAAAGGTTCTTTGTTCTATTCAGATACCCATGTCGCCCGAGCCAACTGTGGATAGCGCTAGTCCATTACCAGTCCCACCACATTGGAAGATATTTTAAGTTTAGCTGTTCCCAACTCTCGTCAACCTAGTTCCTCGACTCGCTG
Source organism: Fusarium incarnatum (assembly GCA_004367075.1). Taxonomy (NCBI): domain Eukaryota; kingdom Fungi; phylum Ascomycota; class Sordariomycetes; order Hypocreales; family Nectriaceae; genus Fusarium; species Fusarium incarnatum. The sequence goes on along the minus strand of QGDZ01000132.1, from coordinate 182,001 downwards.
TCTCGCTTCAATTTACAACACCACTCCAATTCCCTCGTTTCTCATACCGTTTCTCGATATTCATGAATTCCCTGTCACATACGGGAGCAAAATGATCCCCGACTCTCTGTATAACGCCTACAAAAATGACACCAACATCTTCGCTTACTGGCTGATACACACTTCAGACCTCATTAAAATAAACCTGAACAACAACAGAGAATCAGAAGACCGGCCGAGATATGCGCTTCAGGGGTCCAAGGAGATCTCTACCAACGATTTCATCACTCTGACCGAATTCCTGGTTGAACAAGGACACCTGTCCCAACAAGGGTACCTCTCTGAGGGTGAAACGTTCGTTTACAGCTGTTTAAAATCTGCCATCAAAAAGAGGAAGAGCGCCGGGAAGAAGTACGATCAACTCTCAAGATTCATCAACAGTTCCGAATTAGTTGAGAGTAATGCTACCCATCAAGCCTTTATTCGCACTATCGAGAAGTGTTACAACCTCTTAAAGGGCCCAGAATGGGAGAGGGACAACCAGGTATCTGGGGAAGTGTCCGTCGAGGAGGCCAGAAGGTTTGTTGACAGTAAATACGACAAACTAGAGGTTGAAGCCGGTGAAGCATCGGAGGGTGAAGAGAAGTCAGACGCCGAGGCCGGACCATCGTCACAACAAGGACGGCAACAAGGACGTGGTAAAAAAGGAAAGGGGAAGAAGGGAGGGCGAAAGGGCGGAAAGAAGCCGAACAAATCCAAGAACAGAACCGAGACACCGAAGCCCCAAGACGAACCCTACAAGCCAATTCCCTTCGAGGAGATTCGAGTCGCCGATGGCGGAGACAGCTATTTACTTGCTACATACTCCGCGGTTCAGCAATGGATCGAGCTTCGACGATTCGTCCAAGATACCTGGCAACAGGCTACTTACGAGGGTGTTAACACCGCTGCAGCAGCTGGTGTATCCAGGGTTGCATTCTCCATGATGAGCAAAACGGTTTCCCAGATGGCGGTTCGCTTTCCCGAGAAGAAAACGTCTTATCTGAATCTCATCAACACTCTTACTGGAGGTGGTATCGATCAAGCCCAGGGGACTTTTCAACTGGAGGCTTTGACGCCTGAGGAACGGACGAACCCTAGAGTGGTTTTGGATATCAAGGAGCAGTTCCTATGGAACATGTATGAGATTCTGAAAGACTTCCTTGAAAATCACCAAATGAACCGGACTGGGAAGCCAACGCAAGGTATGAAGAGGAATCTTGGCGACTGGGATCAAAACTTCGACCTGGCGGCGGCATCTGAAGAGGAACGAATGAGCTGGAGACGAAGCTACACCATCCGGTGGCTTTTCGATCTAGTCAATGTGTGTTCAAACCCAAGGAGATTGCGCAACAAGAAGTTGACTCAAAGTCAAGAGCTGGAAGATATCAATTGGTTGGCAGCCAACGACGTAGAAGATCTTAGGGCAATCTTCGGTCTTAATGACTTCGCCGCCGAAATCACAACATTGGCAATGCAAAACCCGAAAAAGTCGACTACTAAGGTTGAGGAGATGATTCAACCCCATCACGTTTTCCAGCTCCAATGCATCGTGGATTCTTTCACCGTTTCCAAGGGATGGTATAATTCTGCCGACGCTGGTCACCGTCTGCAAGAGCCAGCAACGTTTTCAGCAACTCGCGACATCGAGCTATTCATGGATCGCAAGCAGAAGCATTCCTTTGGCGGTTACCCATTTTCACTCAGTGTTTTGTGGTCGTTGGGAATACCAGCTTGTCATGATGCTACCGGTCATGCAGAGGCCCGGGCTGGTATTGACCAGGTCAACCTTCACTTTGCCAAATTTCTTGGTTCACACATTTACTCCAAAGACCCGGAATTTGTGAAGGACATTGCTGAAAGGTTCCCGCTCAAAGCCATAAATTCAAGGAACGAGACGCTCGAGGTAGAATACGAGAACGAGTTCCAGAAGACACCTGCATCGCTATTTGCTAATAATGCCAAACATGGGCTGCAAGATTTCTCGCCATTCCTATGTGGTGCCGGCCTCGAAGAAGCATTGTCACTCTCTTATAAACCGTTCATGCATCTATGGCAAGAGATGCGCGAACCATTGCTCTTGATACGTCTTTACCGATATCTTAAGGGGACCAGGTATCTGACGGAGCGAATTCCTCTGTGGGAAGGTCTGGAGATCTTGTTTGAGAAATGTTTCTTTACAAAGGAAGAGATAGAAACTCAAAGGATGCCGGTTCCTGTAGGTAAATCCCGTGAATTGTTAGCAAAACTTCACGAGACCAAATCAGGCACGCGCACACATATCTCTGGGAGGGACATGCATGATTACTGGGACTTGGCCAAGTGCAACACTTTCAACTTGGAGACTACCATAACAGCCTATCGAAGAGTTGGCTGGGACTGGGAAAAGGTTACCGATGAAGGGACTCGTTCCGAGGAAGATACACGTATTCTGAGACTGGCCAGCAGGACGCATAGCTCAGAAACAGTGTGGTTGGAACAGACCGAGATATCAGCTGAAGGCGATGGTGGCAGAGATCTTCAAGCAGAGGAGCCACTAACACAACCCGTTGTTGTGCCCGTACCCTTGGAAGGATCTACCCCTCAAACACCGATACCCGAATCATCAACAATCGATCCAGAGGATCTACCCGAGTTTGAGAACAACAAATCGGCTGAATACGAACTCCTCAGTCGTATCCGAGAAGACTTCATTGACGATGTAAACGGCTTTGGCAACAAATTCGACCCCAAAAGGCCCCTTGCAGGCCTCAATTACCCCCAAATCACATATGTCATTATTGACGTGTTCGCCCGCGTCGAGAAGGCACTTGAGGAACAGTATCTAGAGGATCTTGAGGATAATGGGATTGAGCAAAAGGGCAACTCTCTCTTCCTATATTATTTCCGCGGAAACCGCAACCCAGCAAAGAGGAATAATTTGTATCTCAATGCGATTGAGCTCTATCTGAGGGATGGTGAGGAGGCTGAGGATGCCATCAATATTTTCGAATTGGTTAGCGAGGCTTTGAAATCTGAGGAACGTCCTATGTGTCGCTTTGCATTCTGGGGGGATGTGAAGAGGAATGCGTAAATGCGAATTGACAACGAGAGAGCGAAGGAAGAGGAGAGGACGAAGAGGGTAGAAAGAGCTGGAACAGTTTGGAGGTACCATTTAGGTTCTTGAAATTTTTAAAGGTTAGTTTTAAATAATATTGTTCAGTTTGATAAGGTCTTTATCTTAAAAAGATCATGGATTAACGACTTTCTGGCATATTTACTAAATACTCCTCTTCCATGGTAAACGAATGACAAGGTTTGTCTCCAACTTATACCAATCCAGGCTCCATTCCATCCACACCTTCTCACTCGGTAATCGCGATATCAGCACAAGTCAAGTAAACCTGAGGTGTCTGGAACGAATTCCACTTGAAAGACAGCAGAGTGTGGTTCGACACATACTCTGGAATTTTGATCTTTCCAGAAACAGTGTAGCCTCCAGCAATGGATGTATAACACGAATTGATCGGCGCATCATCAACACCGCGACATCCCTTGCCGTCCTGGTTCCCATCGAATGACTTGCACGTGAACCAGTCATTGCGATAACATGGCTGACCAGGCGAACAATCAGGACTATACCCACAGGTCTGTCCATCGACATCAGTGCAGGGCAAAAGGCCTTCTTCGAAGCAGTCTTCCGCAGCTTGCTTCTCAGCTTGGGTAGGTATGTAGTCGGGATCGAGGAATTTGTCGACGATGGATTGATCTTGACAGATACGATAGGCGAACATGCCTCCGTGGTCACCGTTGTTGTCAACGCACCACTGTACGTCAATGACTTGGCCGGGTGAGTATGTAGCGACGGGTTTCTTGCCCCAGTTTGCACCGGGTTGGTTGTAGTCGACACTGACTCTGGCGTTGTAACCGCATGGACCGGTACGGCCGACCTGAGCGGAGTCTAAGTCTGGCCAGGCAGTTACAGGTTCAAGGATGGTGCACTCGGGGCATGTATCTGGACCGGCCTAGGGTTGTCAGTATGGGAGTGGTAGAGGGGAGGATATAAATACCTCTGCGTTAAGGCCGGTACGGCTCATGGGCTTGCTGAGATAGCCATGGGCATTGACCAGGGAGCACAGGGAGGTAAGTTGGAGAACTTGACGAATGAACATGTTGATCTTGTTGATAGTGATACTGGTGTAATCTGTCTGGATCATAAACGTTTACGTCGGAGGGAGTAGACATCTTTTTATATCCAATACGTCTCATATAGTCTCATACTTTTATTAACCTCGAGATGATCACTACCGTTTCTTCACGTTTTCCCCTAGCTTGGCCAGTTTCTGTATCGAGTAGGTAATCTCCTTGCAAGGCCTAGCAATCCCCCCTACGTTTTGTCAGGAAGAAGACCTCCAATTCCTTGTCCACCTCTGAATATGGAACGAAATGCCGAGGGCTTCGGCGATTTCCACGTCATTAACATGACATGACCACCTTCACGATGATCGAGTGACTAAGAAAGAAGTTTTAGTACAAAGGGATTGGCTTACAAGATTACGTCGATCAGCCGCGGGCCGAATGCATGCATGTCTGGGGTCAATGCCAAGACAGGTTGCATGAAAAGAGCCGTTTCTAGGCTGTTGGTCCTGAATATCGAGCGGAGACTCCGCTCAGAGCTGGGGATGGTCGGAGGTTTTCCGTATCCTTGCAAATCCGGGGTGCTGATGATCTGACATGTTTTCACGACAGGTTCGAGACAAGGAACGGTCGCTTGAGGTTTTGTCTCTCCGTTTCAACAAGCGACTAAGGTTGGCAAGATTTTATCAACATTCCGAAAGGATATTAACCCTCTGTTTCGACACTGATCTGGTTCTTTAAGACGAGTTACATGGTCAGACTCCGTAGACTGTAGTGAAAAGACATAGATCATGTGAAACTATCGCGAGACTCTGAAGCATTGTGCTCGCATAGTAGCCAATACCCCGCGTTCTTTACACAACCACGTGGCGGCGACATGTCGGTCGCTTTCTCATATTCGGGCCTCTATCGGAGATCTAACCTTATTCATCCCTCCGGAGAAAATGACTACCTATATTGGCAGGTGAGCATGTCCAACACTCCAAACTATATTATAGCACTTGTTTAAACTCCTGTAGTCCTCTTCACCTTAACTATAACTTTTTCAAGATATGCATCTAAAGTCAGTTACTTAAAGTGCCCGTTGAACGCTTGTCAACACGCACTCTAAGCCAGAAGAAAAGCACTAACATAGTTACAGTAGGGCACTCTCTAATCAAGGTTCAGGAAGCCTGTACAGTCCTTTTTTATATCTATGTTAGTAGACATAAAAACTTTTACTTAGTCTTGACTGCACCGAGTCTTCCCTGTACATTAGGATCAGCCATTGTATATCACGCAACTGCTCCTTCATTAGATCTTATTACTTTTTGTTCCTTTGCTAGCCCGGTAACATACTGTTAGACCTTGATTCGCTTTCAAATAGTATTATTTCAATGTGATATCTTCTTAATTATTTGTGTAATGATTTCGCAGTTAAATGCTAACCAACTCTGGTATCGATAAAGATAAGGTTATAAATAAACATTCTCTATCGATAAGCTTATCATGACTTCCTGACTCAAGCGGTGTGATATCTTTGACGGTGCCAAGTCTTGGTATCGTGGCAGGGCATCTTGGCCATGCTATGACATCATGGTCAAGGCGTCAGGCTATCGCCACTCCAAGAAATGAACGACACGTACAAGATGAGATGAAATTCCAAGGCAATCCCTGACTTTTTGAAACGTAGATTGACAAGGCTGATATGTTTCAATCCTGTTTTTATGGGTGTTGATCAGATCTTAAATACAGCCTCGGATACGACATCGACAAATACTCAATAATCATCATTTGTTATAGTTAAAATGCGTCAGTCAATTTTTCATCAATTGTTATGGCTCTACGGAGTCGTTGAGGGAATTGATCTCTCTTCGAAACGAGGACTCGCATTCCATGGTGACGAACACGAGTCTGATAACAACCTTCTCAAATCAAATAACTCCGAAATCGCCTGGTATTATACCTGGTCACTCTGGCCCTCACAGCAGATTGGGGACTCACTACCATTCATCCCATTAATCCACGGCCTCGACGATGCATCAGACAAAGAACTCAAAAACCGTCTAAATGGCCTTCCGGACTCTTCAACTCATCTTCTCACCTTCAACGAGCCAGACGGCGAGAAAGATACAGGAGGAAGTGCGATATCACCCAAAGATGCAGCGAAAGCATACATTGAGAACATTGTTCCGCTACGAGATGCGAAGCGCGAGTGGTCGATAAGTCATCCCAGCGTTACAGGCTCAGGACGTGGTCTGGATTGGCTACGCGACTTTAACGAGTCGTGTTACGATATCGACGATAACGGATGTCCTACCGACTTCATCGCTGTGCATTGGTACGGCGATGCGCTAGGTTTGGACAATTGGCTCAACAGTCTTCGGGAATTCTACAATGAGACTGCACCTGATGCGCCATTCTGGATTACAGAAATGGCTCTCCCGCAAGCTGATGAGGAGGCTACGTTTGCAATGATGAACGAGACGCTACCAAATTTGGATAGCAGAGATGATGTCCAAGCCTATGCGTGGTTCGGAGCTTTTAGGACGGATGACGCGAATGAGTGGACTGGAAAGAGCGTGTCGCTTTTTGATGGCGATGGAGGTTTGACCAAGCTTGGTGCTGAGTATTTGGGCGGTGAAGAGAAGGGTTTTGAAGAGGGTATGTCTCAGGGTGTTCTGACGGCGCCCTCCAAGGGTCTTTTGGCAGCTGGATTGTTTGCAGCTGTGGCTTATTTGTGGTGATTTATGAGAACATGTTAGACGAGTAGATAGTGATACCAATTTTACAGCATAGACTAGATTTTCAGCATCGCGAGAAAATAAGACGCTAGTTCCAAGATGGTTATCGCGGAGAGATAAGCTGCAAATTCGTCTACTTTAGCGTCTTTCTATCAAGCCATAATTGGTGGAAGATCTAGATACGCACTGTCCATTGGTGGAGCTTGTCATCTTGTCGTCTGAATCTCACAAGTGAGCTCCGTCTACCAGAAAGAACCTCAACGTCTACCGAAGAAAACTTTGGTCAAACTCACCACAAAGTGTTGAGAATTATCGCGTAAAGTCTCAGCCTAGATTACACCGAATCATCAATCATCAACTCTAAATTCAAGCTAGACATGATTTATCAGCAACAGAGGTGTCTCATCGTCCTGCAAAGTCACCAATGCGTTCTTCCTCAACATTACCCTACACTTGCACAGACACACCATGAAACGCGACAAGACAATGTTTCAAGCCACAGCACAACGTCATTCATTTGACATGTCGTTCCAATTGAACGGAATCCAATCATATTATCAACAGCTCAAACGTCGACGATCTTACAACTGTCTCATACTCTGAAGTCTACTAAATCCTCTGTTCCTGACTTTAGACTGTCTTTTTCTCGCGTCTTTGCACCACCACGCGATGTCTGTCTGCTTACAGGAAAGATCTTCATCCTCGCTCGCACGTGGTATCACTCAATGCAACATCGTGTCTGCGTACAGGGTACCCATGTGACGTCAGGACTTCTCCGCACCAAGAAATCCAGACCCATGGTTCATTGTTATGCCCAGCCTCTTTGGATCCCTCTTCTGTTGGGCAAATGCCGAGATTTTCGAAGTAAAAGGTCAATTGATATCACTTCAGCCTGTTCAATAACCTCAACTCCCAATTAATAACCGGAGTAATTGTTGTCAACCGTCAATGCTCAGTTAGTTACTGCATTCATTGGTGGGATGTTGTCCATCTACAGCTAGACCGTATCGCTTACTGCCCCGGCCTGGCCAAAGGATTCCAACCCTCTAGTCTGACTCTCAGCAAAACAGGCTGAATTTCCCCCGCACGATGATCACAATCGAACTGGTGCAATGGATGCTGACGCTAAGCATTCGCTAATATACCCGATCCCACGCGCACCAATCGCAACTTGGCGGAAAACGGAAAACCTGGGGAAAGGTTTAGCTTCAAAGCTACCCCAGGAACTTCTGAAGTCGCAACAGCAAGCTTTCATCAGGCGCGCCAGTCATTAACCTTGAACCCTCGTCATGCGAACATTTTGCACCTATTTGCATCCTTACAGAGGGGACTTGTGAAGGTGGATGTTCGCTTGTTGACTCCGCATTGTGTACCGAAGCTGCATCGTCAATCTCTATAAAGCTCGCCCGAGCTGCCGTTACTTTCTTCTGCTGATCAGTCTCCACTCGACCAACCGCAATCATGTTCTTCAAGACTGCTGTCATTGCTGCTCTCCTCCCTTCGGCCTTTGCCAAGGGTAAGGGTCCTGACAAGGATGGAAAATACTGGCTCTCTGGAGACGGTATCAAGGCTGCCTTTATCCCCTACGGCGCCTCCATCACCAACCTCTTGATCGATGATCAGTACGGTATCTCTCGAGATATCGTTGCTGGTTTCGACAACGCCACCCACTACAGCATCGACGAGGCTCATCCCCATCTTGGTGGTGTTCCTGGACGATACGCCAACCGTATCCGAAACAGCACTTTTGAGATTGACGGCAAGGACTATCACATCACGCCCAATGACAACCCTACTGAGGAGTCTCCCAAGGGCGCTGATACCCTTCACGGTGGACCTGATGGTTGGGATTACCGCAACTTCACTGTTGTGTCCTACACCGACTCGAGCATCACCTTCTCCATCGTCGACCCCGATGGCAAGGAGGGTTTCCCTGGTGAGGTTGTGTCATATGTGACATATACCCTCGAGGGAATGGACTGGGACATCAAGATTGTTGCTCTCGCCACCACCAAGAAGACTCCCATCATGTTGACTTCCCACACCTACTGGAACCTCGACGGTTTCGCCAACAACGAGACAAACACTGTCGCCAACCACTCTCTTCACATGCCCTACAGTGGCCAGCGTGTTGACGTTGACAACATTCTCATTCCTACTGGTGACATCATTGCCAACAAGAAGGGGTCTGTCCATGATTTCTGGAGCAAGCCCAAGATGATTGGCGACCAGGATAACAACGAGGACTTGAAGAACCAATGTGGTTTCAACTGCACCGGTTATGGTTAGTAATTCCTATTCCGCTATTGAAGCCTCAACTAACAACTCAGACAACTGCTACACCGTCAACCGTGGCCAACTCGGCAACTACAACTGGCGCACCGAGGGTCCCGTCGCTACCCTCGCCTCTTCTTGGTCCGGTATCCAGGTCGACATTTACTCTGATCAGGATGCTTTCCAGTTCTACAGCTGCACACAGCAGAAGGGTGACTTCCCTCTGAAGCGCACCCAGGGTCTTGAGGATAACGAGGACTTCCCCCGAACTATTCCCAAGTACGGATGTGTTGTTCTTGAGGTTCAGGACTACATTGACGGAATTAACCACCCTGAGTGGATGCGCGATGAGAAGCAATTCTTTGAGCCTGGTGGTAACCCTTATGTTCTCCAGGCCAAGTACACTTTCAGCTTGAAGGGTGCTGAGGAATAGATATGAGTAATGGATAGTAATTAGCTTAATTGAGAATTATTGATAATGACGAACCTGAAAGACCCACGGACTTTGTTTTGTACGAATTTCTCACTGACCTGTTCTTGAAGTCGCTGTTGGTCCATAGCCGATCCCAGGTATCTTCCTCGGAATCATTTGCCGGCCTTGCGGAGCGTACCCATATACATGAGACTCTACACTTTGACCCTCACAGCACTTACCCAAAAAATTACTTAGGCCAATTGGGCCTGAACAGTCACGAATGATGAGTCTAAAAGATGGCAATTCTTCAAACTGCCGTCAATTCAAATGTTGGCGACAACGTCATACGGATCGGCTGACAAATCCGATCGGATCAGCTTCCGGAAGGTCTACGCGGGCGTCGCGGGGTACTTAACTAACCCAGCTTACCTTGAACACAATCAACGACTGTCATAAACAATACAAAATCAACATGTATGAAGTAAAGGAATATCATCTTCCCCCAACGGATCTCATCCCAAACTCACCAAGGCCTCTCCTGCACTATAGGAATGTCTTAGCCAAAACCCGTAACAACACACAATGCGACCCAGCAGAAGTCTGGCAGACATTCACCAAGAATGGATGGAACGTCGAATGGATCTTTCGATACGGTTCAACACAGTCATCACATTTCCACTCCGAGGCTCATGAGTGCATGGCAGTCCTTTCAGGCACAGCGACTATCCGCTTTGGCGTCGCTGATACATCAGACGATCTTCAAGAAAGCACATACGGCTCGGCTTGGGAGAAGGGCGGCGTTGTACTTGAAGCTGAAGCTGGAGATGTGTTTATCATTCCAGCAGGGGTAGCTCACAAGACGCACAACACTAAGCCCGAGGCAGAGTTCAAGCTTATGTCACCTGGTGTTGGGCACGGGATTGAAGCTGATGATCCGCAGCAAGCATTGAAGGAGGTTGAGTTATCGGGATACTGCATGATGGGAGCGTATAATGGTGGAGAGTGGGATTTTGTCAAGAGTGGTGGTGACTATGGCAAGTCTTGGAAGGTACCGAAGCCGGACAGTGATCCTGTGTTTGGAAAGAGTGAAGGGCTTGTGAAGATTTGGGCTGGCGATGATAAGGTTGCTGATACTGAGATTGTTCATGTGGAGAATAGGGAGCACCAAAACAAGAACTCCAGACTATAGTAGCATAACTGATATTGGTTCTATAAGTTGTTTCACTGGGCTTATGCGTGGATCTGGAATTAAGATCGATCGATCTGACCACTAGACAACGCATGGGCGTAATTTCCGGAGTTAATGAGCCAAGACCGTTATGTTGTATCCGGCTCAACGTCTCCGGAGTGGGGGTGAAACAATGAAACAGGTACGATGTTCACGGCATCCATTCTCGGGAGAGGATAGGTACCTGCATTCAGGAAACATGGTCGTGGAGCATTTCAAAAAGAGAAAAAGTAGATAAAAAAGTTGATTCAAATATATATTCGGTAAAATTAATATTCCAACCAATCCATAGCCCGATTTACATTAATCAATCCATCAACCTCGTATTCGCATTATTAAAGGGTCATCGCCATAACAGCTTAGTCCTGGACACCAGCGGGAGTGTTGCAGAGGATTCCTTGGTCAAGCTGGAGATGTCAGTTACTGTGATCATAAACTGGATAAAGTAGACTTACGATGGGGAGAACACAGCAGCGAGCTCGCTGGCCAATGGCGGAGCAGACAGCGCTGAAGTCGGTGGCGTTGCTGGGGGTAGTAGGGGCTATTCATGTTAGTTGAATCTCAATGAGAGTGACTCCAATACTTACGACCGCCGCAGTCGAGGTTGGCAAGACCGAGAACATCGGTAGCACAGCACTGAGCAGAGCCGTAAAGGCCAGTGCAAGGGACATAAGGAACCTGTCGCTTCTCGTTGGCGGGAAGGGCAGAGACGACGGCGCCCAGAAGGGTGACGGCAGCGAGTGAGAACTTCATGGTGAATAGAGTGAGTGGATTGAAGAGTGGTTGATTGAATTGGGCTTGATGGAATGAGGATGGAGATTCAAAAAATGATTTCCAGTCATAGCATCATCATATTTATACAAATCATGAGCTATAGAAATCTTAAATCTACTAAGATGATGGCATTCTTGTCGTCATTGTTCAATGGCCTGTTTCCAATGACCGAAATCATGTTAAAGCCGTTGACGTTTAACGTCTACATCCCGGTCTATATCACGACTTAAATGGAGCCTCGAAACCTGTTGTAGCGTTGCAGCGGCGAGGTACGCCAGCTGGACAGGGATGCCAACGCATTAACATGTTTCGACGATCGCAACTAATTGATGCTTATGATTGGCTGGCCCTTCGGAGGTATCACTGAAAGGAACAACCGAGTGCCGAAATCATCACACCAAGTTCCGAATTTTCGTCTGAATAGTGGACTTGTTAAGAGCTAATTTGGAAATGCTACTGCTCGGCCGATGTCATTGTTTGACGGAATGTTACCATGAGCATACTGATTCGCTGAAAAGGTGACTCGCTTGTATTCTCTAAGTAGACGATCGAAATGAGAGCTGACCATTGAGCCTCGTTCTTGTCCCCCTGAACATCTGATTTGTTGTTTTCGCGTGTCTCTGCACCTATTGATTCTCATACCGTACCTGCAGATACCTGTGATACCTGTTTAAACCCCAGATATAACAATTCATCATATAGATAAGATGTAAGTGGCTTCTATAAACGGCGGATTAAGCCTTCCATACAAGGAAACTCTACTCTATAACATGATTTTCAACACGTCGCTTATCGCCGATCATGGAATTAAGGCTACGGAATCAAGGAAATCTCCTTACGGGTATCGTTGCGAATCATCGGCTAATACCTCCACTTGATGATCTGATATCGGGTCTATAATGCTTGATTCACGACGGGGCTGGAGATCGCGATGCCCAGACTTTGGTGTTTTAAAATTGAGATCGTAAACGCCCACCGGCGAACATTCATGCGATAAGCGCCAAGAGATAAGGAGTGAGCCAGGTTCAGTCCCATTAAACACGTTTGAAATTAAGATTGATCAAGGGGCCAGCAGCATCCAAAAAGAAAACTGAAAGTACTCTCAACATCCTGTAATTCTTCAAATGAACCATCAATACCCAATCAGTTAGCCTTCTTACCTCCTAAAACTTGGAACAGGCCCTTAGCAGCATGCTCTCCCAGCATATCAAGACTTCCCATAGCCATCATCTCAAGTACACTAATATCGAATTGGAAAACGGTCTTCCACCATTGCCGGACCTCAATCGCTACCAGAGAATCCATGCCCAACTCTGACAGAGATGAGGATGTTTGCAAGTCCTCGACGGGCTTTAGCAGGAGACCAAATACCTTCTTGCCAATCTCCTGCGCAAGCAAGCGAGACGATTCGGGCTGTTTGAGGATGGCGGGATCTTGCTTGGCTTTTGTTATGAAAGATTTAAGATCGTCATTGTTTGAACCCGTCGAAGCTTCAGTGGCTCCTCCGTTATTGTGATAGACTGCCATGCGAATGTCTTTCTTCCAGAGAGAACGGTTGGCTGGGTCACTGAGGGACACCTCAGGACGGAAGCCAAGACAGAAGTTGTCTGACGTCTTGGCCATCGCCGCCTCCAATGCATCGAGAAACTCGTGTTCTGATACACTGCCATTGAAACCTGTGACTCGCAGTTTTTGCATGATGGACTGATTTTCAGCCAGATATCCAACCTCTTCCACTGCCCCGATATCGATTGAGCAGGCTGGTAAACCCAAACCCCTTCGGTAATTGGCAAAGGCGTCAAGAAAAGTATTGGCTCCGGCATAATTAACTTGTCCGGGCTGTCCCACCACGCCAGACAGAGAGCTGAAGAGGATAAAGAAGTCCAGGTCTGCTTTGGATTCGAGGGTGGCGTTATGAAGGTTCCATGTTCCCTTGACCTTCGGGCTGACGGCGGTGTTCCACTCATGTGTTGTCATTCTCGGGAACCCCTGGTCGGCAAGAACCATGGACATCTGCAACACTCCCTTGAGACACCCGTTGGCCCTGGCGACCGCAGCGCTCACATCATCAACGCTGGTGACGCTTCCTTGGACAAAGGTTACTGTGCATCCAAGACTTCCCAGTTCTTGCTCTAGGTCTCTGTGTCTTTCGCTCGTCCCTGCGCTACGGGAAAGATAAATCAGGTGACGAGCCCCTCGCTGAACCAACCATCGCGAGATAGATCGTCCTAAACCACCAAGTCCACCAATAAGAAGGTAGGCGCCTGATTTGTCGAGCTGTATAGCCTCCCTCCGGAGTTTGGCGTCCAGGCGTGGACCAGAGTCCATGTTCATAGAGACAACGATCTTGCCAAGATGAACGCCCTGCTGCATATACCTGAAACTATCAAGTATATCCTGCGGACGATAAACTTTAATGGGCCTGATTGGGTTGATGTGACCTTCTTTGTAAAGGCCGATGATATCTCTCAATAGCCTTACAATGTCAGTTATGTGGGGATAGTGACTCTGCCATCACTTACTCTTTTGCAATCTTCTTCCGCTTAATACAAAGCTGATCGAGGTCGATACACGCGTAGGTGCGGTTGTCCAAAAACACGCTCATATCAAGTTTGCCAGAACCGATCAGATCTCGCTTACCGATTTCGAGCATCCTACCAAATGGCGCGATACACTTCCAGGTCGCATGTAGAAGTTCTCCAGAGAGGGAATTAAGCGCCAAATCGACACCTTCGCCATCAGTCTTCTTCATGAGGTCATTAACGAACGAATCATTGCGAGAGTTAAATATGCAAGACCGATCAAGGCCAAAGTTGTCTTCGAGGTACCTGATCTTTTCCTCACTGCTAACAGTGGCATAGATCTTTGCGCCGGCCATCTGGGCCAACTGGATGGTAGCGATACCAACACCACCACAGGCGCTGTGGATTAGTATAGACTATAATTGTCAGCGAAATATTCGTTAGGGGATCCAGTGACCCCACCTGTCCTTTCTTGAGGTTTCCCATATTGAAGATTGAGTGGTATGACGTAGCAAACACACAAGGTATGGTTGCTGCATCTTCAAACGTGAGATCATCAGGGATCTTCTCGCAAAGATTCTCCGACATGACAACATGAGTGGCAAATGAATCGTGCGCAATGAAAAGAACACGATCTCCTGGCTGTAGGTCCTTGACATTAGGTCCGATGCGATTGACAATGCCGGCCCCTTCGAGACCGAAGCCATTGTCACCTTCAACAATACCCATGGCACAGAGAACGTCCTAAGAATTAGTTAGAAATGGAAATTTCAAGTGTGAATCACGTACCTTGAAGTTTAGACCTGCAGCTTGCACCTGAACTTCAACGTCGTCACCTTCTAGTGCAGGCGTTTGGTAACTGGCCCAATGCAAAGCGTCTAATCGACCAGGTTTGCTCGTCCGCAGCGCCACTGGTTCGTCTTGGTCAGGAATCAAGAGAATATCCTGGGCAGAAAAGGGATGGATGCGGCTGACGTGGACAGTATTGTCAACAACAGCATATTCGTAATCAGGCTTCAGAGTTTCGTCCTCTTGCCGCTGTTGGAATCTCTCGAAAACATCTATGATCTTGTCGCATGACGCTACCATGTTGTCGACTTCACAGATGCCGAAATTGAGCAGCATTTCAGAACGAAGAGCCCGGGCTGCACCCTGCACCTGTCCGAACCGAGGGTCCGAGCACTGCGTTTGAGAGAGATGTGTAACCCAAAGGAGACCAGTGCCTCCAAGACTAGTTGTCAAGGACTTGAAAGAATTAAGCTTTTCCTCGGTCATGTTCTCAAAGAATGGTTCGTCTTCATCCAATAATGCGATGATGCTGTGTCCGGTAGGTGTGGCGCTGTCGAATATTCCTCTTCGATAGATGGTATATCCTCTCTGCTCTAAGCTTTGGCGCAGTTTCCTTTCAACCTGAGTCTCTGCGCTCGAAAGGGTCAAGAGTTCCACGTTTATGTCTAGAGACCTTTCGATAGCTGGTCTAGAAAGGATCATTGCATTCAATTGATGCGGCTCCTCTGAGTCTAGAAGTGCCGCATCTGGAGCCTTGAAGCCAGCAGCCTGTAACTCCTCCGCCCATCGCTCTCTGCTGATGTATGGCTCTTGCGATCGCCCATCCTCCTCACCATACCACCATCCTGCTAGTGTGCCAAAAATGTAATTGATCCATTTTGAAGTTGGTGTCAACTCATGGAGCAAGAATCTTCCATCGCGACCGAGAAGCTTGTGTACGTTTCTCAATGTTTCGTTCAGTGACCTGGTTGCATGAATAACGTTGGTAGCCAGGATGAGATCGTATTCTCGCCCACCGAAACCTTGCTCGAAGGGATCATGACTGATATCCAACGTTGCAAATTCCATGTTTGGATAGTTCTTGAACCGCTCCTTGGCATTTACGAAGAAGCCAGATGAGATATCTGTGAATGTGTAGTTCGAGTACAAAACCTTCCCTGGTGGTGTCAGGTACTTCAAGAGTTGAGCAGTTGAGCCGCCTGTTCCACCACCAATTTCCAGAACTCTGAGATTGGGCTTGCTGTGAGTAAGATGTTTGACAAAAGCCGACTCATCGCATTGGTCCATAAAAGTATAAAGCTTGCTCAAGGTCTGGTCGGATAAAAGGACATCAAGAGCCTCTTTCTCACCTGTAAAGATGCTGGGAGCGTTGGCAAACACTTTCTCGATGGCGACGGCAGCATCTTTGCCTGATGACCGGTTCAGCCTTGACATCAGGTCGCCAATTCTTGACTCAATTTCTTCATTAGTAAGAGAATCCAGAGATTCTAAACCCTCAATCTGAATCTGTCGCTTAATCCATGCTTGGTATTTGTGCATGTGCTCGATGGTGGTGTCGAGATTAGCGAACTTGCGCTTGCTGTGGACCATGCACATTTGGTACAAGGTCGTAAGATCGGGCATGTGCCCCCCATGATCAATGGAGGGTTTGATGAGGCTCCTTGCATCCAAAAAGTCAATGTGAGGAGCCCACTCGGATCGTGCCGTCGGCTCATCAGACCCTCCTCCACTTTGTTCTCCGACACTAGTAAGCCTGATACCTTGGCTTTGAAGAACAAGCTGGCCTTGAGAGTCGACAATGTGGCCCCCACCAAGAACAGATCCAGTAGCAGTATAAGACGCGTTCGCTCGGACGGCAAAGTCTCCGTTGGCAGCGCGATAAATGCACATCTCATCAATGTCGGTAGGAACCATGGTTTTGTCAAATTTTTCGGCGAATCCCCGCGAAACAGCTACACTTAGAAGCTGCAGGGAAGCATCAATAATTGTCGGATGGAGGTGATAGTTGGCATCGTCCCCAGACCGCCCAATAGCCTTTGACTGTGCCCTTTGATCAAGGGTGTCGGCTCGAATGTCGTTTAGCCGTTGGAACTCCGGTCCAAATCGCAAACCTGACCTGGCCATAGACTCGTAACAGCGACTAGTATCGACTTTGCGCAGGAATTGTTCCTGTTCAGCTGTATCCCCACTGCTCTCACTATGACACGTCGCCTCACCAGAACAATGTTTGGTCCAAGATGCGCCGTTGTATGAAGCAATTGTAAACTCCCACCAGTCACTGTCAAGGGAGTCAGTCAAGCGCTTTCGACGGAGCGTTGTCATCATCTCAACAGGCTTGCCCTCAGTAAGGACCAAAGCCGTGCTAACTCTGACGGCTCGCATTTTGAACGCTTCATTGACGTGTGTCAGCTGTCGCACGGCTTCACCAATCATACCAGCATAGCCAGCAAATGGGAAGATGATATCCTCTCCTACCATGTGATCTCGAATCCATGGCGCATTGTTAAGGTGGAACAAGTTACGGAAAAGGACATTGGAGTCAGTGCTTTCCGGGACACGAATACCAAGCAGGTCGTGATATTTGAACTCGCGCTCTCGCCATTCTTTAGTCAGCCTAGACTCATACCAGTGTCGTTCGGAATGATTCCACGGGTATCTTGGTAAGTCCGGCAACACACTACCCTTGGGAATGGCCTTGGTCAAATCGACACGAGCGTTGAGGGTAAAGAGAGTGCCAACAGATGTCAGGAAGCATTCTTCATCATTCTGATTGCGAGTCAGGACAGAGACATAGGGCGATGAAGTTGAGTGCTTGCTCTGAATCTGTCGCAGAGGACCGGCCAGGGCGGAGTGGGGGCCAATCTCCAGGAACACTGGGTTCTTGATGTTTTGTTGCTTGATTATCGCTGAAACGGCAGGGCTAAAGAGCACTCTGGACTCCATGTTCCTCTGCCAATAGCTTGGACCAAAGTCAGAGGCCTCGGTGAGCGGCTGACCAGTGACACTACTGAGGAACACCTTGGTGGGCTTCCTGGGTGATATCTTGTCTTCCATCAGACTATGGTAGTCACCCCCAATCTCCTTCATATGATGAGAGTGATATGCCATATCGACTTGAAGAAGTCGTGCCAAGACACCCGGCCTCGACGCCTTTACCACATCGACCGTCGCCTCTACCGCATCCGTGTCGCCGGCAATTGTGATGCTCTTTGGGGAATTCTCGCAGGCGATAACAACTCCCGATTGTAAATACTGTTCAACATCCTCAGCACCCATACCAATTGCAGCCATAGATCCAGGCTTTGTCTGGCGTTTCGTGACAAGACCACGGTAAAAGGCGATTATAATTGCTTCCCTTGCAGTGATTGCCCCAGCAGCATAAGCACCCGCGACTTCACCACTGGAATGGCCTACCACACCTTCAGGCCGGACACCAATTGAATCGAGGGTATCCACCAGGGCAATTTGTAATGCTGTGCAGAGGGGTTGCGACAGTTCGGCCGAACCGAGTCTACTGTCTTTGGGTGACTTTTGAAGCTCGTCCATAATAGTCCATTGCGGGGCGTCTTCTAAAGACTGAAGATGTGAATCCAAGGCTTCGATGGTCTGTCTGAAGATGGGAAAGTCTGAGCTATGGATCAAGGCTCTGCCCATTTGAGGCCATTGGGCTCCTTGGCCAGTGAAGACCATGACAATGTTGGGCTTGTTTCCCGCCTTGCTTAGTGGGGAGACCGTGAGAGAACCAAGAGGACTAGCCACAGCAAAGGCTCTATGCGGCAAATGCTCGCGCTTACGTCCTAAAGTAAAGGCAAGATCATTCAACCTCTCCGGATTCTTCTCGGCATATTCTTGGTAGTTTGTTATCATCCTGCTCAACGAATCAGCCGCGTTCGCCGAAAACACCAGTAGTCGGGGTGAGGTGATGTCGCGCTTCGCAGGAGGATTTAATTTGAAGCTGTCTGCTGAGTCCAGAATGACATGAGCGTTTGTGCCGCCGATTCCAAACGAGTTGACGCTAATGCGCTCATGCTTGGTCGCTGGCCATGGGACAGGCTCCATCGGAACAGACAGGCTGCTTGAGTACCAAGGAATATCAGGATTTGGGTTGTTAAACTTGATGTTTGGGGGAATTGTGCGATTTTCAAGGGCCAAAACCGCTTTGATCAATGACGTGAGACCTGAAGCACCTTCTGAGTGACCGAGATTGGGCTTGACAGAACCAATGTACACGCCTCCGGAAGGACCAAATACTCGCCCGACTGCTTTTGTCTCGATCGGGTCTCCGATAGCCGTTCCTGTTCCATGACACTCAACGAAGGCTGTTTGTGAAAAGTCGCTGATCCCCGCTGTCTTGTATGCCCTTCTGATCAAGGCTTCTTGGGCGACATCGTTTGGCACCTGTATACCACCCGCCGTACCTCTTCCGTCACTATTCGAAGCTGTGGAACGAATGACCGCTCGTATGGGATTTCCATCGCGGATGGCAGCACTAAGAGGCTTGACGAAGACAGCAGATATTGCCTCTCCTCGGGCATACCCATTGGCATCAGCAGAGAACGTTTTGCAAGAGCCGTCGGGTGACAGAACACCCTGCTCTGTCATCGCGACCGTCATGCCAGGCGCCATTATGAGGTTAGCGCCGCCAACAATGGCACCTTCACAGTCTCCGCGCGACAACGCAAGGCATGCTTCGTGGAGCGCAACCAAGGCCGCTGAGCATCCAGTGCGGACGACTTGGCTTGGGCCCATAAGGTCTAACTCATAAGAGACTCGATTAGACAGCATGAAATCACCGTAGCCCATAACTCGGTAAAGACCATACTGTTGAGCCTCTTTGGCAAACATCTCGACCCAATCCTCCCCAAAACTGCTCATAAAGCAGCCGATTGGTCTTCCTTTCCAATCGTATTCGCCCGCATCCTCAAGACACTCTCTAGCAACCTCTAGCATTTGGCGCTGCTGTGGATCGGCACGTTCAACTTCAGCCTTGCGCATGGTGAAGAAGGAGGTGTCAACGCTGGCTATGTCGATACTCTCATCGAGGAAATAGCCATACTCAGTCTTGACCGTTCCTGGCTTCATGGTTTCGGAATAGTACGCGGAGGCATTGTATCTTGACTTGGGGACTGGTCCGCGAGCATCGCCTTTGTCGACTAAGAATTTCCAAAGCTCTTGTGGTGTATGAAGGCCACCGGGGAGACGAACCGACATGCCACAGATGGCAATGGGCTCAGCAGCAGGTAAATCGGAATGGCCATCGCTGGTTGTGCTTTGGCCGGTGTGCACGCCATTGCCATTGGTATGCGTACCGTTTCTGGCAGCATAGTCGTTGTGATGGTTGGACTCGTTCCCAATATCGTTGATCATTGTTGTTGCGTGTCAAATTTGTATGGTTCAAAAGAAGACTTGGTGGTAGGAGTGCCCGTGGGCTTCTCAATTTGAAGGTACGATCTGGATATACCCGTGCCTGCCTTTGAGGCACTGCCTGCAGGCGCCAGGTAGCACCATTTCGGGAAGTCGCGGACCTTCAGCCGTGATAGATCAGATTACTCAAAACGAATTTTGCAATTGGTCCCCATGCGAAAGTGAGGAGATCTGTTGGCTCAGCCTTTGCAATTGATAATGAGGTTGCACTCTGTCGTTTACGATATGCAGGATGATACACCATTCTTCAAATGGCTAAGTTTCCAGGCGGCACAATGAGGCTATTGTGGCCCCCAATTCTATCTTTGTCGTACTTGGGGACCTTTTTCCAACGCTTTGCAGCCGTTTTGCGTATAAGGCACATCGGGTGAGATATTAGCCTGCGGCACAGGCCTTTTTATCTATATGCCGTGTTACATAGGTGGTGAGGGGGAGCATCGAGGCACTATAATCTTACACTGGGAACTTGGCAAAGGGGGCCTGTTCATCTGACTCAGAACTTTACCCAAACGACAGTAGCTGAGCGGGCGGAGCATGGAAAAAAGACCTGTAACTTCATGACTATCTACCAAGAGAAAGACTCCTCCACATATCGAACTACAGCTCCATGTCGGGCAAGACCAGCACATACATACCTAGCGTCGTCACACATCTGCAGTGGACCACAAACAATGACTGTTGTGCCGCCCTCGGCATTTTCCAATTCCGTCGCCAATACCTGCTTGATATTCATACGGGACCCGATTGTTACGTGTGCCTCAAAGTGACCCCAATCCGACGCGCGGCCGTCACCTTCCTCCTCGCGATAATTCTCTTGGCTGACGATCATACCTTTCACTGCATCGACTAGATTGCGGTTTTTGATACCCCAATAGAGCTTGCTTGTTCCCCGTGATCGTGCATAGATAGATAAGGAGCTTTGAAGAGCTGGCAGGACTGCGGTGACGCCGACGCCGCCCGCGATACAGAGAGTGTTGGGGTATTCGGTGGTTGGTTGGAAGCGGGTGGGATCTTCATGACCATAGGAAGACTCAACGAGGATCGACAACGGAATACCTGTATCGGCCTTCTTGGGGAGCTTGGAGGTAAGACCACGTTCGACAGAGACAAACAAAGTGATGCCAGACTGCGCGACACTGTTTTCTGCCAGATTGCTCGGAGGCTTGACTGCCACAGTTCCAAGCTCTTTAGGCAGTGAGGCCTGAGTGGAGTTGACATCATTCTTCGTCTCATTCTCAGCCTGGGAGCTTGAGCTCGATACTGTAGGCTCTTCCTTCATGTGGCTCCTGGTGCAATTGACGATGGAGAAAGGATGGTTTTCCCATACCCGCCAAGAGAGGGTGGGAAAGTAGACAAAACAATGCCCGTCTGCATCCACATTGGGAATGTCAATACGCAGGTACTTGTCATCAACTCGTGTGACGTAGGCCTTTTTGATGCCATGTCTTGAAAAGCGAACAATGCGCAGAACTCTTTCCCAACCCCAAATAGCTATTGCGATAATGAGCCAAAGCTCGAACCCGCTTGTGTCTTCGAACAGGTACCAGATATGATACCAAGATCCTACCAACGCAACAACCGCAAATACAATGTGCAGAATAAGAAAGATCTCATATAGAGCTCGGCGGAAGGGTAGTATCGAGAAAGGTAGTAACAAGGAGAAGGCAAGTGTCCCAACAATGCCCCATTGCCAGTAAAGGACCTTGACGACCTCAGCATGGGAATGAGCCTCGACCATGATCTGAAGCCACATGAGAGAATGTAGAATGACTTGGACGACACAAACCATCGCTACCCAGCGATGAAGAAGAATAAATGTGGAGTAAGACCAGTTTGTCAATCGAAGAAGCAAGCTATTGCGTCCAGCATAAAGCATGATGATGGGGACGTTTGCGAAGGCGATGATACCAGCGCGATTGCCAATGTGACGCATAAGCTCATACCGACGGTCTGGGAAGTAGGCATTGGGGGTATAGCGAGGGTAGCCATCAAAGGTGGCTAGGGCGTTGACGGCAATAATGTAGAGAATGAAGAGAGCTTGCCCTCGAGTAGGAACAATGCCGAGTCCCAACGTGGGAACAGCATGCCTTCTACCCCATGCCGGAGGATCAATGATGTAGGCGTAGAACTTGCTTCGGATGGATTTGGGGATGGGTAGGAAGCGGAGTAAAGAGAAGCCGATAGGGATTGCGACGCAGGATAGAAAGGCCAGTAGACTTTGTGAGGTTAGTTATGAGCGGCAATAATGCAGGGAATAGGTGTTAACTTACGAATACCTGGATTCGATGCTCCCAAGATCTACATAACCCTTGACAGAGTTCAAGTAGCTTTCATACGTTGCATCATCGATAGAAATGGTTCGGTTCAGCACCGTTGCTTCCGGGGACATAGGCTTGGGCGGCTTCTTGGAGTCCACCTCTGCCAAAGCCTCAGCATAAGAGTACTTGATAGATTCAGCCAGATAGATCATCTTGGCTCCCCAGAAGTACTCAATCTTATACGGCTTAGTGGTCTTTGGGCAGTAAGAGGAAATGCACCAAGCAATTGAAGTCAGGTAGGGAGTGTCATTGCCGAAACATGCCGCAGAAGGATAGGCTGCAGCACGCTCTTCGGCGGACATCTTGGCGTACTCTGGGCAATCCAATGTGGTGGGCATGGCCCATGTACAAGCTTGTGCACAGGGCAGGGGATAGTCATTTCTGCCATAGCCTTGTAAAAGCTCGGTGGCTGTTACAGTGGATGGTAGCGTCGACAATACTAAGAGCAGAGCTCCTGGTATGAGTGAACCAGTGGTACACCACATGATTCGTGAGCGCTCAAGATTGTAGAGTGAAGGTGACCGGAGAAGAGGGAAGAAAAGGATGTGCGGCAGTGGGACTCAAAATTATCAGATCCAAAGACCTGGGTTTATATCCAATCCCATCTCGGTAGACACATGCTTATCATCCAGCTCCCTGGGAACTAAAACGATCGACTCAGTAGGGCCGTCATATCCGTGGCGAAATTCTAGATCCATTCTAATCATCGGTGGTTCGATTCCAAACCTGTTGGTTGGTCTAGACAAGGAGCGAATGTGTGCAAAGGGAAAGTGGCTTTGGATGAAGCCCCGTTCCCTGCACACTTCCAGACCCGGATGTCGCCCGAACACTTGTCGTCGGTGGTCTGATCGAGCATCTCTGATTCACATATTCTCCTGTCTAAACTTTACCCGAGTTCTGGCGAGTTAAAGAATGCTGATACTTGAGATCTAGTCATTTCAGCCATACTAATCTCTGGGAATAATAAGATGTCACTGCTCATCGGCAATTGACTCTTGGCACAAAGTACCGTAGAACATGCCTCATGTGTGCCGAGACACTGTAAAATCTCTTCATGTAGACTACGCTTTAACTTTTAACCTTACCTTTTGAGTGATCCAGACCCGCAACCTATTGTGTTTAGATGGGGATCTAACGGCTAACCGGCAACTGAACGATGCAATCTATCCCTAGAAAGGCAACGGAACCACTTGCTTCATGATCGACCCAGCTGATTGATAAGATTTGATTGATAAATCGCTAGCGTGTTGTGGCGCATTGAAGCGAGGTTTCAGTGCGGAAGATTCCGCTCAGGAAATGCATTTTATGTAATGAAATGCGCGATTTTGATGTTCTATTTATGTTGATGGAATCAGTTTGCATGGTCCAGAGTCAGGATGCTGTTGTTCGGTTGACATGAGATTCTTGAGGTTGTGTGGCTGTTCTGCATGTTGTGGTCCGGTATTATTTCTTCGCCGTTAGACTGGTCACGATAAGCACAGGCTTGAATACAAGTATGTTGTGCAAATGCATATCTTATTGTGCGCCGCTTAGTGCTACTATGCAGGTTGCATAACATCAATTTCAGGGCACGGATCCATGGATGGTTTGGACATCTACTACCCACAGTAAACTCATCTTGCCTGCCGGGTAGGTTTTCTACCTTGAGTGTCGTTTGTCTCTTCTAAGATGATCATAGCAAGGGCTTAGTTACGCCGGTCCTTCATAATTATTTCTATATTATGGTATCGATTCGTACTAGTGTAGCCGAGCATGTCATCTTTCACGCTTCCAGCTGAGCGCAGGTTCTTTCACGCGTTTTCTGCTGTTATCACCGCCTTTCTCACTTCTAGTGACCAGAAATGACGTTATGCAACACTTTGAAGATGAATCAGAAAATGAATCAATGGCTCTTAATTAGCTAAATCCGTTGGAATGGCCTCCATGTCAATTGTCCCATGTTAGTTACAGTTCTAGCGGTAAGCGCATACGCTGGGAAGGCCTGATTGGTACTGGATCTTCTAGGCTAACGCTGTTGCCTAAAGACGAAGGATTTCATCATTAGTCATCTTGTTCAAGTCTCACATAAATCCCAATCGAGTACAAAGATATCTCTTGACATTGAACCTGTCTTCGCATCTTTCTTGTTTCAGTTTTTAGTTCTCCAAAATGGTATACCTTTATCCTCCTGGCGATGCTGATTGCATCACAGCCTACCTTGCCACAAACTTCACAGACAATGAGTTGAAAGAACTCAAGAAAGCCTTCGAATTTGGCGCTTGTTCACGATTTGATCCTCTTCTTGAACTCAAGATCATTCGCGCACCCGAAGACTACTTGGGAAAATCGCACCAATACATACGCGCTCGGGAGAATGATGCCGGCCGAGAAGACGCTTTCGCTCTCATTGACGATGAAGCTAAAGAAAGAGGTGGTATATGGTACATTGATCAATTCGCTGCAGAGGATCAAGTTGAAAACGGGACAGCCGAGAGCACCGATGTCGTCTTCAAGATTTTGATCCAGCCCGTGCCTTTTGCTCTAGCTGCGATAAACTACCGTATTGCGAATATGTCAGTTGAAGAGGATCTTGAAGCCTGCAGCGTGGAGTTCCCTCTCAAAAACGATTTCCATCAGCCTGAGGTGCTAGATGATAGGGGAATGGACTTTGAGGATGAGCAGAGGTCTTACTCCGGGCGGGTTACAGCGGAACCTGACGAGTTTGAAGAAAGCACCGATGATCAAGATCGGAGTGGTTTCATGCCTCGTCCTGATAAGGTTGTGAGACTTAAAGAAGAGGTTGCGCGATCCATTGGCGTGGTTAGCAGTTGGACATGGCCCAGTAAACCGGAACCAGCTGAAGACGATGATGGAACGAAGATAAAGTTTCCTCCCGGAAGTGTTCAGATGCAGCAGAACTACAATCCAGACTTTCCTTGGCCAGAGTATCAGTGGCCGGATGGATCCCTGTAAAGTCATACGAAATTAAGCTTTCAACCTCTATTACAGAACGAAAATTTGTGTTGAATTAAATTTTTAAGTCTGTCTGGCGCATGATGAGCTATGCTGTCTTCTATATCTCACGTCTGTGGTGGGACGCGTCTAGTTCAGCTGGATGATACTGTGGAGGAGGGGAAACTGGTGTTCCCGCCATTTGTCCTTGGGGCTTTGGCTCATTTGCAGCCAATTCAGAAGTTGGAGGTACTTTCGCCCTTCTCCTCCAAAGGTAAAGTGCCGCACCGATGATCGCAAGTCCAACGACGGCCACTTCAGCACCAATGCCCGCCTGTGCTCCAGTTGACAACCCCCCCGATGGACTAGAATCTCTAGAAGACTCAGAGGTTGCCGTATATGTTGCTGTAGAAGGTGCCGTGGATCTTGTGTTCCCCGCTTCCGAGGACAAAGTAGTTGACAATGGCAAGTCCTTTTCTCGCCAGTTCAGTTAGAACATAGGAGCATATATAGTCACACCCTCCAGAGTCACGGTACTCGTCTCTTCTGTGAATGTTGCAGGCAGAGTAAGCCAGCTGAGGACAGTCTCGCTGGTAGAACATGAAGCCACTTGCAGCGATCCTATCGGTGCAACACTGGTACATGTTTGACGTCCTCCGGGCCCAGCGCACTCATAGCCACTATTAGAATCAGCATCATTCCACCCTGGAAGTAGAGAAGTTCATTACGATGGACAGCACCCAATCACGTGCTCATCATCTTGTCTTGAGAACTGAAAGTTAAAGTTGCCTGTCTCGGGGCCATACGCACTGCATGCAGACATATACCCTTGAGGACATTCAAAAGCAGGGGAGTAGAAGCCCCATACATTAACATCATTCCCGGCTTTCATAGATGATTTTCGTGGAGGCCAACAGTCTGTGTCGTCGAGTACACCTTGCTGCAGAATCTTATTAGAGCGGCCACTAAAATGTCTGCGAGTATTTACCGTATTGGCATCATTATCCCCACATGACTGTCCTTGCCATGCTCCATCGCATGTCGAGCATCCGATAACGGCGGCAGTGCATCGGTCCGGATACTTCCACTGAGTGGTCAAAGGACCCAGGTTCGTTCGAGGACTCAGCATCGATATTATCGCCGTGCAGCTGCGAGGGAGATCCAGGAGATTGGCCTAGTAATAGATATGCTATTTATCTGTGAGTTAAACTTCGGCGCTGAGCAACACTGTCAAAACGTTGTAAATTAAAGAGGATTGAGTCGAGCCAAGAAATGTGGCATCGATCTGATTCATATCCATCCATTTTAACCCCCATCTCTCTCATTCCATGCTGCGCCATCCTGCGGACACCAATAGAATCTATCACATGAACCTCTTTGCATATAAGGATTTCAGCTGCTGACCGGTCCGCCACCACTCAATCCAAACGCTAGTCTTGATAGGCTGACTGACTGTCTAGATAAGCTGTGGCGGAATCCTTCTCGCAACTACAGCTTACTGATTGGGTCAACTGCATTAGCATGTGTTTACCTTTGACAGCCATATCAACTTACGAAGTTCGCCGGCTCGTAAATATCTCTTTTTAGAATCTTGTTTTAGGCTTCATTAGGTAGCTATCATATTTTATTAGCATATTTCAACCTTTGTATAGCTGGACTATAAGTAACTAGATAGACCTTTGTGCTGGTGACTAACGGTGATCTGAAATTAATCATCGTCCTAATATTCCAGCACCTGTACCGGACTGCTTATCGCCAATTCCATCACAACATGTTCTTCTGAACGTACCCTTCCGTACTATATATAAAAGCAACCAAGTACAAGACATTTACACAAGGACCTCTAATCAAGACCACATTTCAAGTCTCATGCTTGCTAGCCAGAGAGCCGGATTTGTGTAGCCACCCAAAGTCACCCACAAATAGTCATAGAAGTCATGATTACCCCAGGGAGCTTTTACTAGATAGAGAAGTACGATATATAGATGTGTCGAATGTGGGCAGTGCTGGAAACACATGACAGTGAGTGGGCCTCCGGGCAGCACCTTTGGGACGTGGTCTCGTCAGAGAACCCCAGACATGAAGTTGCCTAGCGACCTGGCATATATATAGACTCATTCTCTTATTTTTAAACCTAACCCTAGCACGAACAGCTCTTCGCTATACCGGAACTTCTAGGTTTTGTTCCTCCTTCGAGATTAATACGCAGAGCTTTCGATCATTATTATTCCCCCACTCAAACCCAACATGTCACACTATATTGTCTATCTTATCGAACGTCTGGGAATACCTCGAACCATCAAGCCATCTTCGTTGAAACATCGCCCGAAGATGAAACGGGTGTACAGTACCATGTCAGGGGAACTGTGCAGATCGGTATGGTATTTGAAATCAAGAAAGAGGATACAAGTCCTCGAGAGGAATCATCGTTCGTCTCAATGTCAAAGCTGGGTTTAGTCAAGACGAGCGACCTCAACCGCTTGGAGTTGATCTGTCGATCGAACCCCCCACCAGATAAGTAGTTTAATGGGGCCCATCGTATCGACAAGACCAAGCCTCTCCGCCGTTGCCAGGAATGGGTCAGCGAGACTGTTGAGCTTCTAAGAGCTGAAGGTGTTTTAGTCTAGTTATACGGCACCGGTATTACAGCTACTCTTTCTCAGTCGCTTGCTGAGAATGCCTGCCATCATACAGTCCCTATTTCGAGTGGGAAACAATGCTGCTAGAACATTTAATGACGAGAATTGGCATGTCATGGATTGTATGGGCGGACTACGAGTATAGCATACATGTAATGAATTGCATAGAAGTTTCCATTCCAATTTGACTATATACTGTTATCTCGAAACTGCCAGACTTATGATTTCCTCGTCTAGAACTGGTGTAGAAAATCTGAGACCGTGCAATCGCAAAGCCTTTCTGAAAGTGCCTGTATTCTTCCAAGAGCAGGACCCATAAACCATCCGTCTCCAAATTGATAGACCTCTCAAAAAATCACCGCTAGGGCAATTGTCTAGCGCTCCCTGTTCTTCAATAAGATCTCGTAGTTCGGATCAGGAGAACACTACAAAAAGTCAGTCACATACCTAACGCAAGACAATAAAAACTCACCAAAACCTCGAACTCAATATTCGGTGGCCTCTTAGCCCCCTCACAAAGCTTGATATCATAGTTCATCAACAGCTCAGCTAGGATGAGCTTGATGTTTACCGCACTAAGATAGCGACCAGGACACGCATGGCGTCCAAAGCCCCAAGACAAATCTTCTCTACCGACGCTTGAGTATTTGTACTTGTTCTCTTGACCAGGACCTTGACGCATCTTGTAGAAGCGAAGACCGTCGAACTCTTGAGGGTTCTCGTAGAGATCCTTGTCGGCGTGGATGGAGCAGGTGTTTATCTCGAGCTTTGTGCCTTTGGGGACGAATGTTCCGTCGGGAAGGGTCATGTCTGCGACGGCAGCGCGTTGGAATGTGGCTGGAATTGTTAGGTGATGAAGAAAAGTGAGTGAGCGACTTACTTAAATCCGGTGAATTGAGACGTTGACTTTCTTTCAGAAAGCTGTCGAGCTTCTCCATTGCCGAGGTTGAGTCACGATTAAAGTTTCCACTGTGATCCCTAGGCACACTCTCAACCTCTTGTCTCAAGATAGAAACATATTCGGGATGAGCAGCAAGATCATAAATAGCCTGGGTAGTAGACGAAAACGTGGTAACAGTCCCAACAGCGATAAGCGTCATCTGATGAAGAAGCTGCATCTCGACATCATCCGCCATATGCTCGTTCCGTCCGTTACTCAAATGATCCAGCATTGTAGGAGGATCTTCAAGGTTTCCTCCCTTCCGCTTCCTCTCTAGCATAGAAGCCATTACCCTTTTGCGACCTTTGGCCCATTGGTCCTTTATAGCTTCCCGTTCGGGAATGAAGCGGTAGACGAGAGGTCGAAGCCATGGATGCCATTGTTTGAGAGCACGGATGCAGTCAAAGCAGGCTAGAACGTAGCCTGTTGATGCGGATTGCCATTCTTCGTCGAGGCTCGCGGCTGTGCCTTGGAAGACGCGGGCATTGTTTCTGGCGACAAGTCGAAGGACGCGGTCGTGGACTTGGACGGGTGTCCAATCTGATTTGTCTGAGTAAGAGATCTTGGTGTTGCAGAGATGAGTGGACTGACCTTTGTATAGCCCGAGGACATTTGGCATGTTCTTCTTTACCATGCCGTGGAGCAAAGGCGTGAAGGCAGCTGGGACAATTAGGTCTGGTAGCTGAGGTAGATCACGGCTTGCTTACGAAGGGATCCGGTGAGGTTGGCTTTGATCGCATGAATAACGTACTCGGGTGGTCCACCAAAGTATGTATACTCGATTTGCATGTCCTAGTCATTTCAGCTGAGTGGTTCCGTTGCCTCAACGATGAACAAACATTGTCAATTGACGCCTTGAAACTGAGTGCGGGATGACTCTTTAGCGTATCCAGAAAGCCAGGCGGTATGACAAGCTTAACCCCTACAAGATGTCAGTCCTGTCAACAAACGCCAAAATGGTTTTCCATACCGTCTTGCGTATCAAGGCCAAAGACTTCGTTTTTGAACTAAACGATCAGCATGTAGCCCGACAAATACCACTATGCATACCTTGGCATATCCTTTGGCCATGACGGCTCGGGGATTGAAGCAATACTCGAGAGCACGCTTCCTTGCATTTCCAATCTCATCGTTGAGTAGAATCGGGACTCTTGGTGTCGGAATAGAAGTCAAGTGTTTCACAACACCAAAGAGTATTGCGACCAGTGACAACACAGCGCCTGTTACAAAATATCCACTTTGGGGATAATCGGTCCATCGCTGGAAGGCGAGGTGGAATTCTGCAAAGTACGTGGAAGCCATGTTTCTGTTTGCATAGCGGTCGGGACAAGCCTTTCGCAACCCATCGGGCACTGGTAGAGGGTCGCAGCTTATATGGTAAACCGTGGTTGATCGTTGATTGCTTGCTCAATCGCACTAAGTATTGTTCCTCCCGGGCATCTCGCCTTTCAACACACCATGAGGGGCTTTGCGTATCAATGTGTCTGTGTGAAGCTATTGTCATACTTTGCGACATTTTAATTGACAGGCTATCGGGAGTTGGTCCAGCCTTGAAGCCACCTCATATTGTTCTCGTTTAATGGCTGCTAGAGTGTAACGTCTCGAGGGGTTGGTGGCTGCAACAACAATGCTTAAGCACCTGGCTTAGCGGCCACACCAACAAGCTTTGGCAGCAAACGGTTCACCAACTTGTATCAGCCAAACGTGCAGGCGAATTGAGTCAGCTCGATTTAAGCTGGATGTGAAAACTCGCATTCCGAAGCTATCAATGAGCGATGCACTGGTCCTGTGAGTACTCGTTGTTGACGGACTCGCACGCGACAATAGTATTTGCAAGCGACACGCAGATTCAATTGAACGTAAACGCATTATTATTAAAACTTCATACTATAAAATATCTAGTTTGACTTTTGTGACTTTGACTCGTGCTTGGCCTTCTTCTTGTCATGTTGCTTATTAACATGCTCTACATCCATATCCTTCCCAACAGCAAGCAAGTCTCTCTTAATAATCGCCCTAATGTGAGCAAAAGCACAGACAAACCACAAAGCAACGAGAACAACAGTCAGGGCAGAACCGAAAGCCTGAATACCACGCGAAGACAGGTTCTTCCCGACGTTGATGGTTGCAAGGGCAAGACCGACGTTGGGGAAGACAAGCGCCCACCAGGTGAGACTAAATTCCATGTTGCGCACACCTCGAAGGACGGAGAGAGCGGACAGGGCAGAGAACCAGATGGCGACGAGCCAGATGAAGAGGCCGACGGCGACGGAAACAGCGTACCAGACTTCACCGATTGGGAAGCTTAAACTACCGAGGAAGTCATCTGGTAGGGCGGATTTGGCTTGGGTGCCGAGTGAGATGAGACCAGCGCATGTGAAAGCTGTAAATGTTAGCATGGGATCCGGATTAATTAATGGGCAGGGGTATCTTACCTGTAGGTCCAACAGCGATAAACATTCCAGGCCTCTTAGACGCAGCTGGCAATGGGTGCTGAATCAGACGCGACAAATAAACAGCGTAAATGAACAGGGCGAGCATCCAACCAAGACCCTGTCCCATAAGACCTGCAATAATGATCTGCACAGCGCTCCATTGAGGCTGACTCCCTGCGATCTTAGCGGCCAAAATACCAGTAACCAAGAATGGATAAGCAGGCAGAATCCAAGCAGGCAACGCCTCAGAAATGTCCAATCTCTCAGTCTCAAAGATGGTATGATACTGCGATACAGCAACAATCATTTCGCATGCATAGTATATCCAGAAAATAACCCTCATCGCGGTCGTGAACCATTCGCCCGTCGCAGGTCCACCGTACGATTGCGCGCCATTCAGAATAAGCGCAATAGAAACCCAGAATGAACCAAAAAAGAAGGATTCGGATGGATGGTGAAGACTTGTTGAGAATGCTCGTGGTTTCATAATAAAGCGCGCAAGTATCAGGGTCGTAAACGTGACGAAAAGCACCAAATTGAGGATGAAGACAATCTTGCCGATTGTTTGAAGCCCTGTAAAAGTGTATGGCTGCTCGCCCAACAAATTGGCGAGACCACCCGTTGACATTGTGCAGGGAAACCAAGACCAAGTAACCCTCACAACGCGATCCTTCAATCGTAAAGGCGCCTGGTTATCGCCTGGGAAGGCCTTGTTGCGCTTCTCGGCTCCTCGTTCGAGATCGACGTGTTCGCCATTGAGGGTTCGCGTGTAGTCATTGTCAGTCGCGTTTTCGTGATGTTCGTCGTCACTCGTGGAGTCGTTAATGCGAGACATTTTGCCGTCTCTTCGCTGTACAATACGGCAATCACTCTATTCAATTCACATGTTCTGGAGTCTTGTTATAATAATTAAGTCTTGACAATATTTTCCTTGATTCATCATTCCTTGGCTTTTCGTGACGCAAGCCAAGCAGCGCTGGGATGCCGTCACCCGTGGAGTCATGGTCCACTGAACGGAGCAAATAGCCCTCGAGATTCGAAAATTTTTAGCTTGGCTCAAGGGAAGAAAAAACAGAGTTTCAGACCATTTTCTCCACAGGCTTGTTGTCGATCGGCAATAGCGGCAGGTTAGCGGGAATCAGTCGCGATCAATCCATCTACGTCAGATTGATCTTGAAGAAAACACTACAGGTGATCAAGCTAACCAGAATTTATTTGCCGGGTCGTTCTGTTTAGCTCATGGGGGGTTCCAGGTAGCTGGGACGCTTAGAAGAAACAATGCTTCAATTAGCGTATGTGAAATGGTGAGAAGTCTTTTAACATCATCAACACTTGGTGTCGAGTCAGTAACTACGCCAAGGTAAATCATCATCATCATTCAAGTCATTCTCCATTTTTCAGTCTCGCCAACCCCAGACCCGAGATAAGGGAGAGTTTGCCAAGTCCGATACACGGATTATCGTTGCTGGATAAGCTTAACAAGACTGAAAATAACCGTGCAAGGAATTTACCCTGGACTATAACAAGGGGGATCAAAAAGCTCTTCCTCCACGACTGAACGCAACTGTTGCTAAATTTCAATGAACTAGATGTTGGAAGAAATTCGCATTAACTTCTGAAATAGCTAGGTTACTGACATCAACCTTTGTCATCAATATCATTCGCAGTCCAACACTTTCGCTGTTACACGACAAACAAATTGATGCGCATCCGTCTTTTGGGGTCGACCACGATAATTGTTCAGACAGTGTTCCAAAAATATCATAGAAACCATCTCTTTTGCGAAGTATACGGCGGATTACCATTCTAATTATTCATAAAATCCTAGCGAGTCTATAGATCCTATCCACAAAAGCCTCAAGGAGTCGCAATGACGTCGTTCCTATCGGCTCCCGTTGCCAATACTACACGTCTCTGACTCTGATCCTGCACAAACTTGATAGGTCCTTCAGGTAGGCGATCATCAGGTACTGTCCAGTTCATGTGCTTACGGAGACCATCGTCAAGTTTGGGCGTCATGCCAGGCGTATAGGTGAACTTTCCTCCATACTCAGTCGGGATATTTTCTACGTCCAGCAAAGGCGTCAAGGTCGATAGCGAATCCTCTCCAGATGAGACTATGATGAGCTTGGCCGCTGTTCGAGGATCAACAAACTTGGACAAGATACCCCAGATCTTTCCAAAATACGCCGGCGCATTCATGACCTACTTCGTTAATTCATGTCTTTCAAGTTCCAATCCTGACGGTACTCACATAACAACGGTCCACCATCTCGGGATAACAAATCGCCAAAAGCTGACTGACATCCTGAGCATACCCCTTCAACGACCAAGCTTGCCTCAACCCAAAACTCGCTATGTTAATCACATAAACAGAGCTAACAACAGAAGAACCTTTTGCTTGGAAATCTGGCATTGATGCACAGAGTGGAAGAACAAATCGTGTCATGTAATCGTGAAAGACGACGGTATGCTGGCTTCTCGCAGTCGGTGTTTGGCTCGCGTTGTACTTGGCCATATTCTCCGAGGTTAATTGTCCAACGTCAAACATGCAGATAGGCAGGCCGCGCTTGTCGCGACGACCAGACCAACAAGGGTACTATATCTTGTCAGTACGGCATCGAGATTAAACGATGGACATACCATCTTTCGCGCTTCTTCAAAGTCGCTTACGGAAATGGCGTCGTAAGCTGCTGTGGCTTGTGTCTCTTTGCGAATTGATAGGGCTTCTTCGTATTGGTTAAGAGCACCCTGGGGATCAAAGCCGCGGCCTTGGAGGAATCTCCTGTGAGCTTGTCAGCCAAAGGTTAACAACTAAACAACACGTTAGACGCACATGAATGTCGCTTCATCATTAAGACCGTCAGGGACATCGCCCTCTCTCAATTCTTTAGGTCGCTGCAAATGACCTCGTTCGTCAAGACTTTGCAAAAGAGCCTTCAATGCCTCCTGCTGAGAGACAGTAGGAATCTCAACAGCTGGGGCTTCGGTCTGGGTTTCTGTAGCCATTGGTACTTGGGAGAAAATTGATAAGAATTGCTTCCGCCTGTGCGGAAATGAGAATGGTATGGCGTGTCTTATCTACCTGTAATGAGAATTAGTATGTCTTCAATCTGAACCTAACAACACCACGTACCAGTCTATGAAGTGAGAATGACAGCGCGGTACGTGCACGGTAGTTGCAAAAACAGCCTAAAATGAGCGCGATCTTGAGAGAACGGGAACCAGAGAGACCTAGTAAGATACGCTTTTTTATCTGGCTAAGAATGTTCCCCTGACAATTCCTTGTATAGTCGCACAGGAAGGATTGCGGGTCGACTGAGCAGACCTTGATTGGCTCTTGTTTGCCATGATCTACTAAGCTTACTAGATAACACCTGTTCTTGTCTCACTGTGCTTTTCCTTCGGAGGGTTTCGACCGGAGGCTTTTGACGTCACAAGGTAATCATGGAATTTTTGCTGTATAGGTAGATGCGTGGCCTGGCTTGTTCAAAACTTCAGCTCCCTCACACTATCCTTGTGCACGGAGGGAGATCGTCCTACTAACCTCCACATAGTTCAGACATTATCTGTGCTCAGATCTACATTGCTTGTGACATTAAATCTTGTCGTTATTAGATCTGAAGCCAGCTGAGTGACGGAGCCATGACAGCGGGTGATGAGAAACCAGAACAAATAAAAGTGGTGCACTTGAAGTGTTGAGATAAATAGGATGGCTGTTCCAGCCTTCGATCCGTGGTGCTCCTTTCCTGCGCAAAGGAAAATCGGCAATATGGACCCTTACAGCAGAACCTCTGAACTTGTGGATATCTCCCGTTTTGATACACAGGGTCTTGGTGCCGAGTATCAGCTACGAAGACACAAGTTTGAAGATCTGGCTGATGCTGGGTGTCATCAAGCGAGGTCTGATTGGATCAAATATGTTGGACCAGTCAATGAATTTGGAGGCTGCAATCATATCAATGGAAACTTCTCTGCCGTAGTGCTGCCATTGTGTAAGCCTGATCGGTTGGAGCTTGTGGCATATGTGCTCGAGTACGCGTTTCTTCACGATTCTGTCCTCGAGGCAGAGGATACATCTCCAGTACGTGACCTGGGACCATGAGGAAAGTCTGAAACTAACGAAAGATTCAGAAAGCTGCAAAGCAAGCTAGGGCTGGTATTCGTCACATCCATGGGAAGATCATGGGCCGACTCTTGCAAACGGATGAAATCTGTGCCAAGAGAATCGCAAAGGTCTGGAAGGAGATGGTCGCTACGACTATGAGAGATAAGCGCGTCGATTTCCAGTCGATCGAAGATTATTTGGAGTTCCGAATGGTTGATACAGGAGCACCGTACGTCTCCCCGATCCTATCCTATAAAGACATGGCTAATTTAAACAGATTTGTCGAAGCCATCATGCTCTTCGGAATGGGCATGACTCTCACACCTCAAGAAGATGCAGAGCTCGGCCGTATCATACGTCCATGTTTTGCCGCCTTGGCCTTGACAAACGATTACTTCTCTTTCGACAGGGAAATAGAAGAGGAAGAAACATCCATCCTCATTAACTCAGTTGCCATTGTCATGCGTCTTCAGAACCTGGACATTCCCTCAGCCAAGGTTGTCATTAAGGATAAAATACGAAAGTACGAGAAGGGATTCATGAGACAAATTGATGAGTATAAGCAGCAGAAGGGATCTGTGCCGGAAAAGATTGAGCGGTACATGGAGGCCATGTCTTATCAGGTCAGTGGTAATTTGGTTTGGAGTCTCAATTGTCCTCGATATAATCCTGATTATCGGCATGGATTAGAGTCTTGTCAGCAAAAGGTTTAACTCAACCTTATTTTAATAGTTAGTTTGTAGCCGGCGGGTGGTCATGATAGTGCGCTTTTAGTGTCGCGGGAATAACAATTGCTCTATGCTGGTCACCGAAATAGCCTCTACTAAATCACGAAAAAGAGACTGACGCGAATATTACTAATAAATACGCAGAAGCGATTTAGTCTCCACTATATTAACGCGATGTCAAAGACGTCACAGGCACGGCAGTTGTTTATAGTTGGTATAGCAACATCTGAGTCTGGCGCTCATGGTGACGTACTCGACTTTGGCGCCATGAGCATATATGAAGATTCGCAAAAGTTCCAATTTCACAATCGTCAACAACATCATCAATTGAAAAAAGACTGTTACTATAACCAAAATGTCAGCTCTTCGCTTCTCTCAACCTCTTCTCCGTCGCGCAGCTCTGCGCACGGCAAATACCACAACCCGCCGCTTCCTCAACACCGAAACCGCACCAACACTCTACTCAGCCCACGCAAAAGCCATCGGCGCGCGCAAAGGCCGTATCGAAGGCGAGAACCTCAATGTCGAACTCACCATGGCCAAAGCCCTAGGCGGGCCTGGCGACAAGGGAAAGACGAACCCCGAAGAGCTCTTCGCTGCTGGATACGGAGCTTGTTTCCAATCTGCCATGAACGCCTGCGCTGCACAGATGGGTATCACCATGCCTACCAACACTGAGGATAGTGTCGTTGACACAACGGTGCATCTTGTTGGCGATATGAAGGAATTGGATATGAGTCTACGTGTGGATATGAAGATCAAGGTCAAGGGCCTGGCGCAGGATGAGTTGGAGAAGGTTGTTAAGAAGGCGCAGGAGGTTTGTCCTTATTCGAGAGCTACAAAGGGCAATGTGGCCACGAACTTTGAGTATGTTCAGGGATAATTAGAGACAGGGGACTTGTAACAAAAAGCGACAGTCATGAGCCGACAACTCAATCTATTGTTCTAATTTCTAAACCTTTGAACAAGCCTAGCAGCCAAAGTGAACATATGGGATCCAATAAGTATTATCCAAAGAACCCTTGGTCTTCTTATGTAGCCGCCTGGCATTTCGAGATTCCCCTTCCTCCATATGACAATCCCTCAGCGCGCGCTGCGCTTTATGTAATCCTCGACAAACCGCAATATCAGTCATACCTTCTTTGGCCAGTGTCTCATAAAGAACCTTTGCAACTTCAACACAGTACTTATCGTGTACTTCCCAAAGTGTCCCAACAACATGTCGAAATCCAGCTAGCTGCAAGGTGCTGACCAGATGAACTCCCTCATCAGCCAAGAACGGTATATCAGTAGCACTGGTCGAACAAGCTGAAAGGTACGCGAGGAATGGTGGATTGTCTTGCAATCTGCTGTCTCGGAGGGCTTCAACCGTCAGAGGACTGGTCTTCCAGTCTTCCAGAAGAAGCTGGCTCAACGAAGGCTCACGCGATGTTTTGCCGTGTCCTGCAAAGTGAAAGACCTTACACTCCTTCAACTGCTCGAGAATGTTGGTCTTGTTTCGAGGAGGTATAACAGGCTTCATACCCAAAGACGGACAAAGGTCTTCTAGAATCTTGATTTCGTCGCTCGCGAAAGGGAGTGTTGCGTTACTCTGAAGATCTGGCGTTTCGTTCATGGCCACTAGCAAAGCCGAGTCACTAACCGAGTTGGCGGAGTCCCTACGGCCGTACTGCAAGGCCCGGATAGACGAGGCATAGGATGACATAACCCTATCAAGTACCGTCTCTCCTCGTCCCGTGTCATAGCAGCCAGCTGCATGAAGAGGAAGTTGAGAAAGAATACCTGTAGGAATCCACCAGACCCGCGGCCAATTATCGTCAGAGGGCGTTTCCGTAAAGCCGAGCTCCTCAAGGATAGGACAGCAAACCACATCCCAAAGCCACTTTAGCAAGTCTTTCGAGGTCCTTTTCTCAAATGCTCGCTTCTCGGCTTCCTCTTTGCTCAGGTCTGGAAGCTTCACTAAACGGATAGATTCGCGGTCGATAAGGAAAGCATCAGATCGGTACTTGCTCATGTTGATCACAATGATGGTACCATCTTGTGCCACACCCTTCAAGTCTTCCAGAGCTGGTGGCATGAGGAAGTTATGGAATCCTGGCTCAGCACGAATACGATCGATCAATGCCCTGAACGCCTTCTCGGCCTCACGCTGTTGCCTAGATGTGGTTTCCGGAGAAGAAAAGTCTTCAATGGGTACGGCCACAGGCGGCGGGGTTTGCGCCTTAGCAGAGTCCAGTCTGTCTCTAAGAGAGACAAACTTTCGTGCTAATTCCTCGTGCTTGGACTCTAGCTCAGATATGTCATGGCGTGTATCCATCAGCATGTTGGCAATGTGTCCACGTCCAGCTTCAAGAATCTGTAGTGCGTGAAGGAGGTCCTCGCCAGCATTGAGGGCAGCCGACGTAGCCATAGTCGCTATCCCGGCAAAGCGAGTAAGTTCAACCTGAACATCAGAGTGTTTCAGCGATCGGGGACCAAGTTCGGACAGCAGATGTACGGCCTTTTGGTAGTACTCGCTTGCCAACTTCCAATCGTCCTTCAAAATGGCGAGCTCGGCCACCTCCCGAGCCGTGGCCATACGAATCATCGGCGGACCATGGCCTGACTCAAAACCATCCCGGCTTGTGGACAGGGCATCCTCCAAATCATCATGGGACCCACTCATCTCCCATCGGAAACGCTGCCATAAACCAAGGTTTCTTAACAGGAGGCTCTTAATCGGATGACCCTCCCGTACAGAACCGACAGCTAATGAGGCATACTTGATCGCAGAACTTATATCCTCTACCGAATTGTCCCGTTTTGATCGGTGCCAGAAACAGACGCCAGCATGATGGTAAAACTTGTGTCGACATTGATCGTTGCTGCATCCATTGAGAGCTTCCAAGACGCTTTCCAATGCCCTATCCAAGTCGCCAGGAACTGGGATATCAGAAGAGCCGCGTTTTGAAAGCCAGAGACTAAGAGTATATAGCCGACCTGGCTTGTCTGGGTCACCATCCTTTGTGGCCTGTACTGACTCGCTGGCAGCATCGATCGCATCGTCCAAATCGTGTATACAGGCGATATGCTTGGATACTCGACCCCACCCCTTCACAGGCCTCTTTCTTTCAGGTCGGGCCTGGGAACAAGGGACGCGTGCAGATCGCCTTCCAAGACTATTGGCAAGATTTAACAACACATTAGGGCGGCGAGGTGAATCCAATGGACAGGAGTCTAGTGCATATCTTAACGCAGAAACCGAGCGTATTATATCGTCCGTAGATCCTGTCATTTCGAACCGCTCTCGGAGCAAGACACCGAGGGTGTCCATGGTTATGGCCTTGAAAGCATGGTGAACAACAACCAAGTCTGACGCCTTGGTATGAAGATCGATTGCTTCGTTAAGGTCGTCCAATGACCCTGTCTCCCGGTGTCGTTGTTGGAGATGATCGCCGATGGACTTCATAAGAAAAGGCACATCTTTCTCCTTTGCACCACTTTTGTGTAAGATTGATTGCATAAGGGTGATGCCGTGGTTGAGAAGGTTCAAGTCTTCGACGGACCCAGTAAGACCATATCGCAACGAAACCCAGCCGTTCAAATTACTGATATAACTCGGAAGCTGGTTGTCATTACGACGTGCAGTGCGTACTGCTTCTGTCGCGACATCGATGGCACGATCGAGGCTCTCTCTTATCTGAGTCCCCTCAAAGTGCTTGCCCAATGCGATTCCAAAGTTGTTCAAGATTCCGGGTCTCTGTGGATCACTCTTGGGTGCAGTGGCATATGCCACCTCGAGATATCGTAACGCTTCGTTGAGAGCCTTTAGACACCCAGTACGTTCAAAGCGTTTCACGAAGCAAGTTGACAACGTACTGAACAAGATAGGACGACTAGGATGGTCTTGAAAGGCTGTCGTAGAATCGAGGGCTTTTTGTGCAAACATGGTAAACATGTTCAAGTCGTGCATCTTCTGGGACTTTTCAAATTTGAGGCACCATTCTGTACCCTGCTCATGGAAGAATTCTACCTCTTCATCGTAGTCAAGAAACATTGTGAATAAAATATGAGATGTAATTGAGGAAAAGGAGAAGCTTGTTTTCTGCTTTCTTCGACACTTCGTCTCTATCATTGACTCTTATATCTATAGTTATGGGATGAGACTCGGGGTTTTCCATCTTTGTCAAGATTATTTCTGCCTTGGCTCTGCACTATTGCGCAATCAGGGTCCCCCATTCTCAGCCTCTCTCCTCAGAATGGCGATGAAGCTGTTGACTATCATCATAGGCCAGTTTGACGCTGCCAAGATAATGATTCACGGTGAACCCGGGGGTCAAAGCGAACCCACACGAAACAAATGTTCCGAGGGCGCACCAAGCCACTGATATGAATGTCCCACCGTTAACAAGTGTTCGAGTCACCGGAAAACCGCGGCAGGCAGCAATCTACATCCTATCTTATCTTTCGTCCGTGTCCTCTTGAAAAGCAAATATGATATGTACACGTGTATCCCTGACTCCATCATATGAGGATTTGGGAATGCTAGCCGTGGAAAATTACTGGACTCCTGCGTGGGTCTCGGTTAAGCCGAATCCACAGATATACCAATATGGACTGGACCGAAATCCCAACTCACCAACGTCCTTATAGAGGAGTTAATTGGTTATTTGGGAGGATTAGGCGCCCTCTCTCACTGCGTTATACTGGGGCCTCCCGCGAGTCATCCAAGACTGCCCATTGGGGCTGAAATAACCCTCTCAATATGCAGTGATCCTCACAGCCTCATATGTAAATCATTAAAATGACTGACGCATTGTGTTCGGAAAGATGCAAGAGGGTCTCTTCGCTTTCCAACACCGATCACTCACCTCTGCCGAACAGAGACTGGCGGCCTCCTTCAAGACTGGCGGCCTCCTTCAAGACTCTCTGCCACTACACCCTCCAATTGAATACTGCCTACCAAAATGCCATCACAGTGGGCTCTCCTGATTGGAGTCGACTATTACTTTCCCGGTAATCGAAGAAACGTTCGCTACGAGAATCTGAGGGGTTGTGTGAACGACGTGTCGCGCATAGAAGCATTCTTGACGAGTATCGGGGTGAAAAACATTTACAAACTTGTGGCACCTTGTGACAAAGACAACAAGCTCAAGGACGTAAAGCAGAGCGATTTGCCGACTTACCAAAACATCAAGGGAAAGATTCAGCATATCATCGACTCAGTCTGCCCCGGCGACTCTGTCTGGATACATTATTCCGGTCACGGGATCTTAAGACACAACGTCGACTACTACGACAGCGATGATGGAGACGACATCAACGGTACAGCCTTCGCTCTCACCGATGTGCAAGTTGGCGGGGCATATCTCACTGGCTATCAACTTGGAGTATGGGTTCGAAAGCTCGTGGAGGTTAAGAAGGCCCGGGTCACTGTCACCCTGGATAGTTGCTACTCTGGCAAGGGTTTTCGAAACAGCAACAAAATTACCATGAGGACCTCTCAATCCAATACCATCGACAACTCGCAGTTAGATAGCGACTTTGAAGCCGACGACGACGCAGTAGCCGAGGATGCTAGAATGGGCAATAATGTTCAGAGTTCAACCAGGAATGCTATTGTCAAAAAATCCTGGCTGCCGAACCCAGAAGGATGCACCGTTTTGACGGCATGTCGAATGGATCAGGAAGCTGGAGAGTGTCATTTGGGTGACCCGGGAACGTCAAATGGCATCATGACACATTTCCTACTGGACTTTATCGAGAGGTGCAGAATCCAAGGATCACAGCTTCCTACGTACCAGCGTGTGGCACAGCAGATCAAGCACAAGGCGCTAGCTATGGAGATTTCCCGCAACCCTCAAACGCCTGTTCTCCAAGGTGACAGCTTGCTTGAGTTTCTTGGTACCCAAAAAAGGTTTCAACATTCAGGGTGCTTTGTTCAGGTTTTGGATCAACCAGGAACACACGAGAAGGCATATTTACTCGACGTTGGTTCTACACAGGGTGTATTTCCTGGTGCTGAGTACTCTGTCTATCCTGATGCAACGGGAGACTTGACACCAATCGCAAGAATCCGTATCGAGGAGGTGTCGGCGTTACGGTCTCGGGCTCGTCTCATGACGACAGCGGGAGCTTCTGGGGATTTGGTTATCAAGTCAGGTAACCGGGCAGTCCTTGATTGCTGGTCTCTCCCGTCGCAGCAGGTCGTCAGATTCAATGGAATGGCTTGCCGGGGTGATGCGACCCTTGAATCTGTTTTTACAAAACTCCGGAACGGGGTTCAGACTATCCCTAACATTGTCTTATGCCTAGATGGCAGCAATAATAAGAATTGGGATTACTCGATCACTTTCGACCCTGCCAAAAAAGGGTTCTTGGTGGGAACCAGACAAAACAACGGAATGCGCCAATTGCCGGCTATTGCCATCGATGATGGTGATCTGATACCCAAGATCATGTACTTACTTAAACACCTGGCCAGATTCCATGCGCTCAAGAACTTTAACCCTGGACCTCACTCGAAACGATTCCAGCCAGATGACTATAGCTTCGAGCTTTTAGAATACGAAGGCGGCGCTCTCAACTCTTCTGAAGGAGTCTATCAAGCCAAGGAGGACCAAGAGGTCACTGTCCGTTTCACTAACAACAGTGCTGTGGACAACGTCCATGTTGCAATCTTCACCTTCAACGCGACATATGGCATTGAGCGTTTAAGTCCGAGTGAAGGACAGCCCACAGAGCAAGTCCCTCACGGAAAGGAAAGACCAATGACTT
Source organism: Fusarium incarnatum (assembly GCA_004367075.1). Classification (NCBI taxonomy): domain Eukaryota; kingdom Fungi; phylum Ascomycota; class Sordariomycetes; order Hypocreales; family Nectriaceae; genus Fusarium; species Fusarium incarnatum. The sequence goes on along the minus strand of QGDZ01000132.1, from coordinate 138,863 downwards.
GTGATCTCGGACTATACATCCCTGATGCAGAATCGCTTGAAGCTATCGATGTATATAGAGCCTATGTCTATATTGGCGATAATCTACCCTCCTGGGATGAACTTATTCTACCAGACATTCCGGTTGAAGCGAGCCAGGTTCCTACAGGTCTGACAGTGGAAGCCCATCCAGATATGGAGTTCTCCAGCGGGGAGGCCACTAGGAATGGGAAGAAGATCAAGAAGAAGCGAACATTGGACGAAAGTGGTTCCGAATGGGGGATTTTGGAGTTTACAGTCCGTACGTCTAGAGCTTAAGATCTAATTTCGATTTTTAAATGCGAACAATGCTAAGACAAACAATCCTGAGATATAGCTATCTCAATTCTACTCATCATCATCCGAATCATCCTCTTTCAAGACAGCGATCCGAACGGCCTTTCCGTCCCCACTGGCTTGAGACCTAACAATGCACACTTCCTCGCATTCCTCGTCATCATCAGTGCCCGTGATATCAGCCTCAAAGTACCCTTCGGAGTCGCCCTCGCTTCGAGATTTCGAGAACGGTTCCCATTTTGTCTTCAAGTCAAGAGTTACCACACTCTCGCCCTTCTTTCTTGAGACCCGGATTCTGCGGTAGGCAATAGCGTAGATCCTCTCATCAGGTAATTCTGCTTCACTCTGAATGCCTCTGTCCGCTTTGTAACCAGCGCCTATTTTTGCATCGCCCGTTCCGGTTATGTCACCATGAAGGGTGCTGATTGGTATGTCTACACCACCGCGAACTTCATTCAACATTGACTCGCCACGAGAAAGTTTTGCGTCGATAAATGTCCGATATCCCACCACAAACCGTGGCGACAAGCCTTGCCTTCTGCATTGCTCAAGCCATAGCTTAGCTTTCGTTCCGCTCTCTTCACTTCCCAATATTGATATGAAGAGGTCATGAGGGTTGTCCAGAGTATAAACCCTTCCACCCTTGGCCTCGACACGATACGTACTGCCCTGCTCGTGGCGGACCAACAAGTTCGCGAATCTGGTGGCCATGATTTCGAAGAACCGTTCCGATGAGGCGTTGATAGCCCCGGTGAAGTTAATATCTTCTCTTATGGAGTATTCTGAGGGGGAAACTGAGTACAGTTTCTTTACATCGGCATATGGCTGGCTTATATCTGGCACGAGGCTTGCCAATGGGACCTGGCTCAACAGAAGTGGTGCGCTAGTTAAGATGACAGTCGACGACATATCAAACGATGATGTGTAAATAGTAATTGAGACAAGACTCCTCGTAAATTGCAGGTTGTTTTCTTGGCTCCAGTACCTAATATATTTACGCCAGGACATGTCTCACTACAGCATGTGCGGGATGACAAAAGAGGGGCTTGATGGATGCCAGCGGGTATGCGCTGTCATGGAGCGGATCCGACTGAGCATGGCCACAGTGACGGAGGCCTCAAGGTCCAAATTCTTTGACAGGCAGATGATGTAGCCCCCTGATTCGTCACACGCTATAAGATGGATCAGGTTGGTGGAAAAGCACAGAATGATTGCCAACGGGGTTCCTTGAGAGCATAGCCCTGTAGGACATGCCCGATCCGTGTGCATGCAGCCTCTCCACTCTCATTCGTAACCCACGCATGCATGATACAGAAAGAGGAGCTCGGAAACCTTGATCGATTGTTGAAATGCCTCATATGACAGTAGGTACGATTGAGTAAAAAGCCTCTCTCATAGAGTGAGGTGACAACTAAATCCCCGAGTCATCCCAATCCTCACGAATCAATTCAGCGCCTTTCTCGCCGATCATGAAAACAGGTCCGACGATATTAACATCCGGCAAAACAGGAATAATACTACAATCAACAATTCGCAGGCCATCGACGCCATATACCTTGAGGCGTGGATCCACGACACCTCCATCAGCCTCTGGAAGCATCTGATTCGTGCCAGAAGCGTGCCAATTCGGAATAGTATTGGCCTTCACATAATCAAAAATAGCATCTTCGTCGTCGTCATCTACTGCTGCACCAGGGCTGACTTCGCCATTGTTGGCGCCGTAGGTGTAACGCGACAGAGCGGGATGAGCTAGGATCTTGCGAAGGTAGTGGAAACTTCTAATAGCGATTGCACGGTCGGCATCATTGGTATAATACTATACAAAGTCAGTATCGAATTTCGACAGTTGGAGCTCGGCGACTTACGTTAGGGTTAATCTCGGGAGCCATCATCATCGAAGTGCCCTTCAGCGTAATATTGCCTCGTGATAGAGCAACCATACTACTCGCTGTCAAAGAGATGTAGGACTCATTAGGTAGTTGCTTGTAGTATGGCGTCGGTCCTGCAGGATACCACGTTGACTCAAAAAGATACTCGATATGAGATTGGTCGGCAAGACCAGCTTCTACCACTGCACCTGCGCCGATCTGAAAGAGTTCTTGTTCAGAAAGCCTTTGGAAGCCGTTGGTGATACCTGTCGGGGCTGTGTATGGACCTGTTCCATTGTTGTAAAATTCCTGTTACCGGGTTAGCAAGACATTTACTCGATTTTATATGATTTCTCACTTCTTGAGCTGCTTCTAGCAAGCTATAATCAGCAGAGAGTTGTGAGGACGAGAATTGGATGTCATCTTCAACCCTTGCCATGATACTGAAGACGCTATGGTCATTCAAACTGGCAATCGTTAGTAAGTTTGTGCATGTTTTCATAAAGTATATAACTCACTTTCGACCAATGTTTTCGTTGATAAGGACAGGTTCAATAGCGAATTTCTCCAACTCTGAAGAAGGACCGAATCCCTACACCGTCATGTCAGACAGGTTTTGATGAAAAACCTGGCATCACTTACCGATACCATCAGAAGCTGTGGTGATTGAAAAGCACCCATGGCGACAATCACCTCCTTCGAAGCGTGAACTTGATGGGTCCTCCCTGTCGGATGGTCCATGAACCTAACACCCGTCACTTTCGGTTTGTCACCGTCGGTGTTCGACAAAAGCTGCTGCACGGGCGCATAGTATAGCACATCGAGATTCTTCCTGTCAAGAGCCTGCTTCAGATACCCATCGTAACTAGAACTGCGCAGAAGGTTCTTGTCAAGCGTCGCTGTTCCTTGTTTCACGCCTGTACTGTTTCCGGTGTTATAGTCTTCAACGATGGGAATATTTGCGGCTTCACAAGCATTCATGAAGGCGATACTTGTTTCTGGGACGTAGCCTTGGTGAGCAATTTCGAGAGGTCCGTCGCTATAAGCTGAGCTGTTGTAAGTTTTGTAAGTGTCATCGAAACCCTTCGATTCGTTCTGAGGGTTAAAATGGGTGCCCTGCGATGTTAGTTCCTCCTTTTAACAGCACCAAATGGAGACCTACCTTGATGAATAGAGGGTAAACATCGTCCCATGACCATCCAGGATTTCCTCTCGCTTCCCAAAGATCATAAACTGCAGATGTACCGCGACCATAGTAGAAGCCATTTATCATGCTGCTTCCACCGAGGCCCTTTCCGCCTGTTACAGTTAGACAACTTCCCTCATTTGGAATGGTGAGACTGACGATGGTAGGTGAGAATTCTTCCATTAAGGCCTTCCTGTGGCGCTGTGTCGAATCTCCAATCAATTGGCGATCCTGTTAATTGTTAGCACATAATCGCCCAAGGGAGCCTTCGATCTTACCTGTAATCAGCGAATTACCACCCAATGGCTTGTACGCTGCAACGATATTGGGATCTGGACCGGCTTCAAGGACAAGGACGCGAAATTTGCCAGACTCGGTAAGTCTGTTGGCGACTACAAGACCAGCGGTTCCGCCTGCATGCATGTATCAATAAGAAGCTCGGAGTGCCCAAATTAACTCACCTACCTCCAGCGATGATAAAGTCATACTCATCTTCGATAGTTGCTCTTTCAATTCCCTTAATGGGACGAGCGAATGTGTTTTGGACACAAAAGAAGCCAATGGTTAGAGCGAGTGTAGAGCCAAGCATCGTGAATGTAACGATATCAATCACGGGTAAGCGAACGAGGGTGCCAAGAAAACAGGTGAGCCTCAAGTAGGCCCTGCGCAGATCACAAGAGCCGTGGAGTCAAGGTCTAGCGAAGAGCGAGAGTCTCTCATTTTATGCGATTTCTCAAGCGGCACAAAAGACCATATACAGGATTTTCCCGCCAAGCTGACATGGTGTGCTTAAGACTTGAATCTAGGTGCGCCTTGGACGTCATTCAAGTCTGTCATCTCGATTTACCAGCTCAAAGGAATCAATAGCCTGCATTGAGAAGCAAACAAAAGGAGCTACCCCGCACTAAAGATCCTTGATCTGGTAAGCTTGAGATCCTTCTCTGGTGTCAACCAGTCCTAGCCAATTGGATGTTTGTTTGCATGATGGAAGATGACGACGTTGCGACCGTTCGGAGGCTTCGGTTATAACGCTTAACTTTAACCTTAAAGATTAGTATAAAATCATGGCAGACTGAGGCTAGCTATGGTATAAAGTTCAATTAGGCGCACCATGGTGTTGTTGTGATTGAGACGAGAGACGCGATTGTTAGCTCTCGGGGAACAGGGAAAGTGATGAACTGCAATGCTGCATATATGGAGACAGAAATGACATAGTTGAATTGAAGCTTAGCCATTACCAGTAGCTGTATCATCTATTTGATAGTATTAACTCTAGTAACCCACGGCTGTAAGGCGTAAACGACGCCTTTAGGAGGGTTCGGAAATAACAAATTCTTGATTTCGGCTTCACTATTCCCCGCACAGCCTCTTTCCCAGTCTCGCAGGCGACTTTGGAAGAAAAGCGGGGTTACTACCGAGCTACCTTCCACTTTCATACTGAGCTTCAGTGCAACACACCGAACTGGTGATCACGATTTCAATCTTCTGCTTTTTAAAAAACACCCCCAAACACACACATCGCCCATTGCAATACGGATCATACTTCCACGTCTACATATACCACACTCTCTCAATTCGTGGCCGAAAACGTCGCGATGAACGACAGTTTTCAGGAGCCCCAACAGGCCTCTGAAAGTAGCGGTGCCTCCATCAACAATCTTCCAAATGAAATCCTCAGTGAGATCTTCTCTTATGCGACGATCAACGATTCACTTCCCAGGAGGTACCATCCAGGTGCCGCCGACAATATGCAGCCAAATGCCCGACAATGGAAAACGGCAATGGCGGAAAGTCAAGCAACAGCACGTGCGATCTCCCACGTCTCCCACCAGTTCAACCGTAATGTCAAACCTTTCTTCTTTAGAGACATTTTACTTGTGCGAAACAAACTGGACATCAGTGATTGGGCAGATAAATCAGATGCACGTCTGAGGTCGACTTGGCAGGTCAGAGAAGCAAAAAGGCTTGGTGCTTGTATGAAGAGGCTCCGTGATGTACTGAGACAGAATCCTGCATATGGAAAACACTGCAGATCGCTATGTTTGGCTTCCAGTCGCGTCTGGGTGCCTCCTGCTACCGATGATAGGGACGAGGAGATCGATGAGCACGGAGAAATTGAAAGCGACGACTCGGAAACTCAGACGGAGGAGCTTTTTACTTATCCCGAACATTCCATTCTCTATGACATTTATGCCTCACTAGGCAACGTCACCGACTTTCAAATACATTGCGATAATACGACAGGAACGCCCTCCTTCGCGGTGGCATTCTCACTTCTACCGGCCATCAGTATCATTCGAATTACAGGTCAGGTACACTACCTAGCGATGTTTGAAAAATTGTCACGAGATCTCCTGCAAGATTCATCTCTTGAGACACTGGACTTGTCCGAAGCAACTTGTAGTACATATGAGGTTGAGGCATGGCATAGAGCCGCCCCATATCTACGCACGTTCAAGGCAAGTCTTCAAGCATCTTCTTGTAACCTTCGCTAAATTGAAATCAACAGGAGGCCGCAGGAACTATGCCGTTCACACGGTTACTCACAAGTCCCGAAATGGGCACACGTCAACTCGAGATCTTGCTGGCTTGGCCCAAACGTCTCGAGCGTCTCGCGCTGCAAACAAACACGCAGCAACTGTCTGATGATGTGGATCGTGGGACTTTACAAAAGCCACTGGATGTTGTAAAAGACACTCTCAAACAGCTTCGAATTGAAGGCGAAGATGAGCTGGGACTCGGCAGTTTTGACCTAAGAGCCTTCCCATGCCTTGAACATGTTGCGCTTTGTACTGCGACTATATCGAACTACAACCAGAACCCGCGCAACGGGACGAAACTGCCTGAACTTGACCTGCACATCTTTGCGCCCAGACTTCGTAGTCTCTTATGGGTACTACCTTGGTGGGAGCAGAAGCAACCCAAGGTCAAGGACTTTTTCGGAAAGAGGCACGAGGATCGGCTGAGAGGGTTGCTGCAAAAGGCTGTGCAAGTGAAAAGAGCCAGAGAGGGAGAGGGAAAGGAGTGGTGCTTTGAGAGGGTGTGGTTGGAGACTATCAGAGCGCCGCTGGAAACCCTGGAGCAGAAGGCTCGGCGGAACTTTGAGAAGGATTTGAAGAGGATCAAAGATCTCGATGATGCGTTTAAAGGAGAGGGCATCAGAGTTCGACATTTGCCATTTCCTAGGGCAAGCACCAACGCTGAGAGGAGGTTTCCCAGGTTGGAAGAAGTTTGGGATTGGGATGAGGAAGCTCTTCGACGGTGCGAATTTTGAAACAAGGCCCCTATTTCGGATCTCTTGGTAGGTCGAGAGAAATCTGCTGCAGAAGATGTACAAGGTCGGATATCTAGGTGACCTTCCTCATCAGACACAGGGTCCATATTATACTGAAGAATAACACTCGGGCCAACATTGTGTCTCACCAGCTCAGCTGGCTGAACATATTGACATAGTGTAACTTGATTGAGGCAATACTGTATTTAGTCTGTAAGAAAGAATCCCGAACGCCCATCAGCTTAACCTTCTCAGGAAATGAATTGCGAGGGACTGACACATGTCTCTCAACGCTGTGTTTGTGTATCTCTATTAAGAACAGCACATGGCTAATATATGGCACAGTCTTGCCAGGTGTCATGTGAGTGAGGATTTGGTGGACTCGTGGCCGGTTTCGCCGACGTGGTACAGGAGAGCAATGGATATTTAACAGTCAGATGCCACCATTATCTGGCCGCCAGAACAGCATGAAACTCAGACAGAACCATCTCAAGTAGTAGAAACCCTACAGTCAACAATGAAGCCATCTATCTTTTTCTTTTACACTGCCTTTGCTGTCATTGCGAGGAGTACAGCACTAAGCAAACGCCAAAGCGTCGCAACTTGCTTTGGAGACAAAGGTCCGAATTTAAACGATTGTAAGTCAAGACGCCTTGATACAGTTGATAGCCTTACTTAGCCTCACCAGGCGACAGTCTGATTGCTCTTCTCGGCTGGACTGGTACCTCCACCGGCAAAATCGAACCTGGTACGTGGGGAAAACGAATTCTGCTCGAGATGACATCCTAATTGTAGCCCCAGACCCTAGTGGCGGCCTCACATTCTTTCATGACCATCATGCTTTGAATTGCGAGATTGGTATTGCCTGGAACAACCCAAATAACCGTCTCAGTATCATGACATCGTCTCTCCTGCCCTACATCAACATCATCAAGGATATGTGCATTGTTCGTAGCGAAGCTGGCGGTGAGTCGGATAGCGTTGACGACAATTGGACTGTGCGCGTTACAAATGATCCACGATATAATCCCCCTGCCATGCATCAACGACAGGCGGAAGGCGATGTGAGTCTTGGTCGAACTTTCCAAGTAAGATCTAATTCCTTTCACAGACCTACAGCCTCGAAGTCTTGAGCCGCGCAATCGAACGTCCCGGCTTCCGCCAAAAGGTCGGCCCTAGCCTCCCGAGCGGAAGCTCCTACACAGTAACCAAGGGGGAGGCCAACACCATCTCTGTGGGCGCATCTTTTGAGATCAGTGGTGGTTTCTTCGAGGTCTTCGAAGTGGGTGTGAGCGCCAGTTTTGAGAGTAGCCATACTGTTGAGAACTCCCAGTCTACCCAGATCAATGTTGATTGTGGTTCTGGAAAGAATGGGCAGATTTATTGGGTTCCAAAGTGGGATCATTATGAGGGGACCTTCATGCCGAGTAATACGTTTGGCGAGGTTTGGAATCCTCTTGATGACAGTGCTGCGGATTATATGATTGAGTGCCAGGGTTGAGATGCATTCACGTATGAGCCTTTCACGATTTATTTTACTCAATAACAAACAGTATTATCGGCCTCTGGTTGATCTAGAATCTTTCTTCCAAGATTCCATTCGCACAATTTGATTATCAGAATATGTAAGAATTAATTGCTTCTCTCATAATGGCAAAGCGAGCAAAGCCACCAATTTCCCCCTGCGTTCTACACTCAATAGTCTCTAAACCATGTGGGCTACAGGGGTTTTAGCGCTCAGCTGGAATCAATAGTGCAGAACTGACAGCAGGCTAGCACCCAGAACTGCCAAGAGCTCTGCACTTTAAAAAGCCACAGAACGCCCAAACTCTTCACTTATCTTCTCTAAAGCTGTGTACGTTTTAATTCTAACTATAGTCTTTCGCTCAATATGCGTACTCAATTTGTTCTGTCTTTGGCCGTTGGCTTTGTGGCTGCTAGCCCCTGTAAGCCACTGACTTCAGCTGTTACCACTGTTGAGTCTTCTTTGACTTCAAGCACAACTGAAGTCATTGAGTCAACCACCGTCGAAACCCCGGCCACTATCGAGACCTCAGGTACTGAGACGTTTACTTCTACCATTACCGACACCACAAGCAGTGAAACTATTATTGCTACGCTTACTACCGCCTCGGCCGATACCACCACACTTCTCACTGTCGATACCTCAGCCACCGAGACATTCACTTCAAGCGTTGTCGACAACACCAGCAATGAACTTACATCTGCAACAATCACCGCCAGCTCGGCCGATGCTACCACCTTTTACACTACCCAGACCTCGGCCGAGACAACTGAAGAGTCCATAACTCTCACTCTTTCCGAGACTACCACGGCTGAGATGAGTACTACAACAACTGAAGCCGTACAGCCCACTGGTTTCTTCATCGTTGCTGGCGACGGCCCCGCGCTTGGTCAGAAGCTTCAATCAACCAGAGACCTAGCTTCAGTTGTCCTCTTCAATCCCACCCGAGGTCCACAATTCGAAGCTCGCCGATTTACTGTCGATGACAGCACCGGCGTTCTCACCAACGAAGGTACACCTATGTGCGCATACTTCAATTCATGGGATAAGAGTCGAGCAAAGGTTAGTCTATGCAACCAAGAGAGTCATGATTACGGAACCTCCTATGTTATCTGCGGCCGGTCGCCTAATTCCGGAGACATCCTGCATTGTACTGCTGTCAAGTTGGACTGTTGGCAGACTGGTCCTTCTAATCAGCGATGTCAGGTGGCGGAGGAGGATCAGCTTTGGAACAACCAGTTCTTCATTGAACGTCTCAAAGCCGATGGTCCCGCTGCTGAGAGTTACTTGCTGTTCGGACAGGACAACTTATCAGAAGCTTCTGAATCTCCCTACTGGTCGGTTGAAAAGGTTGACCTGTTTGTTGATGTGGCTATGGTTTCTGCGCCAACTCCATAGAGTGTACTTTGTCTCGCAGTCAACTGGTCTTGCAAATGGCGTATGACTAGATTTTAAACTGTCACTTTTCTTGGAACATAGAAATACTCAAATATATTTATTTTTGTGACACTTCATGTTCCGCCTTCATTAATTATTATGTGACCTTATCCAACCGACGCCGCAATTCTGCTGATATAATGCTGAGATATAATACGAAGCAAAATCGCAATGCTTACGTTCATAAATATATCCCCCATCTGGCCGACAGCTGCTGGGCCATAGAACAGAAATTCTCCGATTGCCGCGTCGTTTTCGGAGGTTTTTCCTCCCCCAGCTTCAAATGTAGCGACAGGAGGGCTTTGGCCAGATGCAGGAATCAGATCCCAACTTCCAAATTTACTCTGAGATGAAGATCCGAAGAACCTCTTTAGCGATGAAGTGCTTTCTGCCTGTCTCTTCCTCCACTGCCACGTTTGCGTCTGTCCATTGACATCGACCTCGAACGGCCACGAGGCGCCATCCGTAAACATGCTCGTCTCAGTAAACTGGGACTGAAATCCGTTGAAGCTGATGATACTCTTTTGGCTGAAGGTATGGCGGCTCTCAATAGTGCAGATGGGTTCTTGTCCAGATTCGTAAGGACCCTCTTTGATCTTCAGCCTGCTACTAGAGAACATCTTTGCGGAGTATGCAACAGGCCCTTTGAACTGAGGGCCAAGCTCGAGGACACTAGAGCCGCCACCTGTTATAACGTTCCAGACGTGGAATCTGGAAGGAAGTCGAGTGAAACCAAATCTAGGATAGTAAATGGGCGGCCCTTGAGGGAAGCTAGAAGCTTGTTGGTGATTTTGTGGGTATCCATAAGGGGGAGGCTGGAAGTTGGGCGAGGGGTTTTGCATCATTGGAGGTGGAGGGCCTGGAGGGTAATGTGGCTGTTGATACGGTTGTTGATAAGGCTGCTGATAGGGTTGCGAATAGCCTTGCTGACCCGAGTATTGATAATTTGACATGGTCATCTTTTTGTCTTGACTGTGAGCTCGTTTCGTATAGTGCTGATATATGGGAATAAAAGCTTGATAGGTGAATGGTGGTGAGGGTGTCAAGATGAAGTGGAAGTCAAGACGGCAGCTCGAGGTCTATATAGAACACCTTACTCTGACCACAAAGTGTCAGAGACAGCACATACGTCACCAGTCAAGAAATGCGAAAGAGGATTGGTCAAAGCTATGCAAAACTGATGTTTGAACACAGCATTTGTAAGGTGAAATAAGCCTCTTTGGACTTATGAGGTGGAGATCGCTGCGGATCTGAACTAACCTCTTCTAGCGAAATCATGCGCTCTGAGCAATCAGAGCTGAACTTCACGATTACTTCGCCTGCTTACTATTGGCCATAGCGAGATTAGCACGGAAATGTGTCAGGCTCATCCTGAGTTTAAAGCTTGGCGTTTCCATTACTAGCGACAGCTGCTTCACTGCGCCACGCTTAACGAGACATTATTCATGCGTATGACTGATCAGTGCGGATAAGGCTGAGTTATATTTGCTCAAAGGAATGTAGTAAGAAAACTATCAAAGATGAGGTCATGCTACCATCAAATCAATTTGGCATCCAAACATGTCCACGGTCCCACTAAGCCTCTTGGCGTTGTCCTCGATCCTGAAGTCAATCGTGTAACCTAGTTACAAGGCGTTCCATCGGTGTGACCACAAGCGTTGGTATCAGTACACTTAGAACCACAGCCATAATCAACATCATCCGAAGGCGTGGTCTGTTCCCAATTCCCCATACACTGTGTTTCATCGCCATTGCCCCAATCGCAACGTTGTCTTCGATACCCCTTTTGTCTCAGAACATGTTGTTGGGTCCAAATGGTATGACACTGTTGGTCATTCCACACGCATTGGGTAGTGTCAGACGCTTGAACACAGCGAGACTCAGAATTCGTGACTGTAAACTCAACGCCCATTTTGAACCCTTCGATGTCGAGTCCGACGCTGGCGCTGATGCTTTCAGATCGCTCCTTGCAGACGGACTTGCCTGTCAGCTGGGTAATGGAGCAGGTCGAAGTTCCAGTGCAGTATCGATTCCCAGAAGCCTTTTGCCAAGGTAAAACTTCCTTGCTGGCTTCGACAATGTAATAGTCCCACCAGCATTTGCGGATTCGTGGGAACTTGTATGGATGGGTGATGCCGTCTGAGGTCACGTACTGACCTTGGCCATCCTTGTAGCGTCCGTCGTAGGGTTTAGACTTGTCATCGCAGCTGGGCAGCTGGTCCGCTCGAACGGCAAGTTCGTGGACTGGAAGCGCTGGGCTGGCCGAAGCAATGCCTAGGAAGAGGGTAGATGAAAAGCATCGTGGATTTGAATAGTGGTGATGGGAATAGTGGTTTAGAGTGAAGTGTCTGCTGCTCTGAATTGAAGGGTTATATTGACGGCTCATACGCTTCTTTTATAGATGTCCACTGCCTACTCTGTCCTTTGCCCTTGGGCTTTCCACCATATCACAACTGGCTCCTCACTAACCGGGCGAAAACCACTGCCGGATATCCGTAGGAAGCCAATCTTCATGATACGCTAAGGCAGGCTACGGTATGAAAGATTCCTGCGGACCATATTCCAGCTATCCTAACAAGTTACATCTAGACAGCGGCGCCACCAATGTGACGGTAACAAAAATGGCTGCGAGGCTTATGACACACGTGACTAGCTGAGGCAATATCAAGCGAGTTATATCACTGCCAGTTTTTTAATTCTCAGAACTAAGGCAGGCTCTCGTGGCTTGGTCAGCGCGAACCCGTTTCACCTGTGGGGGCTGTTGAGGCCTGCGACGAGAGTTGGATCTATCGCCACCACATTTTACTAACTATGAGGTGCATGGGCTGGATTAAATTTCTAGACAAGCTTGAAAGATGCAAGTGAAACGGTGTCATATGCGAGGAGGCACTGAGGGACGGGATGAAAAAGCCGAAAGAGATTTGAAATTAGTCGCCCTGACTCGGGGAGTCAGGAATGAAAGTTGGGCCGCAGCTTTGCACGAGCTCTTCCCCTAATAAGGTTATATACCGATCACACCATTACTTCCCATGTGGGTGGCTCAGCTTCGAGAAAACTAGCATCAACAGGCATAGAGTTATACAGTGACAATCAAGGTCAGCATTCTAGACTGAAACAGAAGTTCATTGGGAAACCCGTCATTTCGTGCGACTTTAATCTTTAAAACTAGACTCGAACAAGTCACCAGCCCGACGTCCGCAACAGTCTACGAACGACAGTGATGACAATACCCGTACATCCACAGAAGCCTCCCTCACCAAACGCGGCCCAAAAGTTCCTCTGACTTAGTAAACTTGTACTCAGGAATAAGCTTATTCCACTCGTCTGAGACGGTCAACACACCTCGATGATACCCAATCAAAAGTCCAGAAACTACCATCTTGGAAAACGCCTCGATCTGATCCTTTGGGACAGAAGGCAGTGGAAGACGAGGGTACTTGTCTGTCTTGAGCTCACCAGCAAGTAGATCTTCAAGTTTGAGCCACTCAATCGTGAATGGTTCTCCTTCATTATATCAGTAAGCGTCCACTGCACGGATGCCGGTACTTACCTCGCAGCTTTTCTCCAATTTCCAAAATTTGGCGAATGGTAACTTTATCGCCGGCAATGCCCCCAATGGTCGGCCATTCACCTTCGTAATCTACTGCCAGGGTGACAATATTGGCAACGTCCTCTGCGGAAGTATACACGATCTCATCATCGAGTGTGCCTTCCACCACCAGTGCAGTTTTGTTCTCAAAGTCAAAGTTGGCAGCTGTGGTAGTGAGATACTTTGATGTCTTGTGTGGATGGCAGAGATAATCCATGAATGAGCCGGGTTGAAATCGGCAGTATTCGAGGGTCTAATAGAACGTCAGTATGTCTTCTGCATAGCGAATGCAGATTTGTCTCCTCTACCTTTTCCTTCGAGTTGAGATCCTCCAGGTATTCGGCGACCTCTACTTTGCCGGTGTACCAGGACATAACGTCGAGGGAATCAACGAGCTTGACGCCACTAGTTTCTGTCAGCACTCATAATTTCAGCCTGGCTGGAATCACTCACGGTCCCCATTCTGACGGAGCATATCTCTTTACACCCGCCTCAACACACGAGTCGATAAGACGCTTCTGATTTTCGCTTCCTGGGTCAAGGTGTACAGCAAAGAAACAAAGGACGGTTTCTACTCCTTGGAGCAAACCTACAAGCTCTGACTTGTCCAGGAAATCTGTTTGAATCCATTCGACATCTTTGAGCTGAGGAAAGTCCGGTGGATTCTAAACCCTCTAAGTAAATTGCTCAGTAGATTTTATTGCAAAGGCGCTTACCTTTCGGACAAGAGCTTTGATCTCGTGCTTTTCGGTAGCGACAAGTCTGTCGAGGATTTCTCGGGAGAGTTCTAAAAGCCATCAGTGGTGACAACTTGAGTGAGTGAGTGGGAAGCCTACCACTCGACGCTCCGGCAATAGCGATTTTGACCATAGTGACGAAATTTAAAAGTGGAAAGTATAGGACGTTGTTGTGAGTCTGTAGATAGAATGTGCGCTGTTTCCAATTTTTATACTTGAATACCCGGCGTCTTTGACTTTATATACTCCATTATCAGCATCATGTATTCCAAATGATATATTTTGGGAACTATAGAGCATAAGCTCATAGTCACGTAACCATCTGTGCATGCAAATCAATTCTCGTGAATACGCCGATTGTGAGCCGGGCGTATTGTCGCCGACGGTTACGTGACGCTGTCCAAAAGGAGATAAGCTAGCCCGTCCTGGTCGGATCTCGCATTACAAATTCACCCGCGACCTGCTTACCACTCTACCGCTACAAAAGCTCACCACCGACAATCACATAACCACTTACGAAAAAAATGGTTGCAGCAGGAGAGAAAGACCAATTGACTGTGAGTATCACATAACCGTCTGCGAGCTTGTTTGCTAATCGTCCCAGCGCCGTCGGGAGCGAGGCCGTCGCTCGCAGGCAGCGTTTCGCAAGCGCCAAGCGCAGTCCGCTCAGGCAGTAACCGATCAGAATATTCGTCTTAGGGAAGGTGTTCAGCGATTGCTGGAAGAGACTCGGGGCGATGAAAGACCTGAGATGGTCGCTATCATACAGGACTTGGCTGCGGCAGCTGAGCTTGATTTTCCTACGACCTTATCCCAGAAAGCGGCTTCGGAGACAACGGAGCTGTCAAAAGTCGCCTCTGATATAGTTCCTGGTGTTTGTTATACAAGCAATCTGCCTGATCCATATGCAGATATTCCGCTCTGTACAAATCTTCTTCCGACTTGCACCGCCACACAATATCGCCTGGACTGCAGCGTATGGCTGGATCCGCTGCACTACCTACGAGTCTCACTACCACCTCAAGACATCCTTCCTTATCTCGGACCAGGCGCCGAGTCCTTTGGAGGCCTTCTCTTCTGGTCTGTCATGGAGCATAGTCAAAGTGGTTGCGCGAACCACGATACAACAATTATCAAATCCAGCCTTGGTCATTCCGAAGCGACACAGGATATCAAACCGTCGTTTGTTCATACTATGGTGAGGGCAAGAATAGAGTACAGGAAAACCGGCTCCATTAGTCAAGAACATGCAGTGGCCGCAGAGAATGATCTAGGTTTGGTTTTATGTAACCTTGTTGAGGCTGATTATAGGTCCAAGGGAAAAGATCCTAATCAGTGGTTGTCATGTGTCGCTATTGAAAAGCGCATTCGAAAGGCAGTGGGATATCCTGGAATTAGCGTTTTGGTCAGGGTTGCGAACCGTCAAGGAACTTCTGCTTTGCATTCATTGTTGGGAGAGGTCTTGTGCAAACTCTATGACAACTGCGTTTGCTTTGGAGACGGTCCTCGCTGGAATGTCGAGGTTGTGGATAGGCTGTTTGCGCCGTTGATATTGCAAGCCCTTCTAGCACAGCACTAGTCAAATTTGGAAGGTTTAGAGGCCATCAAGAACTTTCGCTTGTCGTCCATCGATCCGTTCGCCTCACGGCACTTGGAACATTCCGCGCTGATAAAGTTTCGGCACATTTCAACTACTGCAAGAATTGCAGATCTTGAACTTTGTCTGCCGGCTCGCAAGCCACGTCCCAATTGATCATCCTGGTAAATCTTCATTGTGTCCGAGGCAAACCGAGGTAGCAGGTGATAAAGTCTAGCAGTTGATAGATGACAGATCACAAGCAAACTCTTTTGAACGTACGATGTCTACCACGCCGTCCTTTGTCTGACTGTATTTCCAAAGTCTCGACCGGGTTCAAGGCCGGTTTTGAGGATTCCTTTCTTTTTTATTTGCTTTTGCCAGTTGTTTGCCCTTCCCACCGGCAACTTCAGTCATCTGACACTTGTAGAAGCCCCTCATTGGACAGGCTACGTCTATCGATAACATTACTCGTATCAAACTCCGATATTACTGAGACGTCATAATTACATCTGATCGCATTTCTTTGTAACACTTGGCTGAATTATGAATTATGGCATTGAAAAGCAAGGACCATAGTTCATGTTTATGCATATCCACAACTTGAACTCCTGTTTCAGGTTTCGCCTTTAGCGAAGTTGACACCTGACACCTCAGGTATATTCCGTTGTGTTATCATATAGGTCGCAGTGATATTTGATTACATGTCTTCAGTGGAGATAAGAGCTGGTTATAAAGTAATATTGTTGTCTGGTACCAATGCCTTTATATTGAACCAGTATGGTTGTCTAATTCGAATTAATGCTATCATATGTAATGATTGATCGCTTTTGATGCTATGCATGTCAAAAATCAGTGCTTGCCGCCCCATTCTATCCCAATGACATGAAAGTCTATTCCGAGTCCGACTCATCCTCAGGGACCGGCCTGGGGTTGCTGATCAAAGTGCCAGCCCATGTAATGAGGGTTCCTTCTCTTCCATCGCGGGTATCAATGCTCTCGCAGCCACCCTGCGCAGCAACAGGTGCTTGTGCTAGCACCTTGGCGAAGAAATGCTTGGCAACATCGTTGCTAGCTTCCCACTGAAAGACGACACATTCGTCAACCTTGTCGCCGGGCTCCTTGCCGGGTGTGATAATAGGAATGAGCTGGTGCCGTCTTCGCTCACGGGGAAGGTCCCACCAGGAATCCATAACGGCCTTCCAGAGCTCTGTTCCATATCCTTGGCGGCAATATTGGGGCTTGATAAGGAACTCGGCTTCGGGCCAGCCTGAAAGTGAAGAGGACATGCTGAGAACATCTGGTAGACCAGCCTCGCCGATAAGTTCGCCAGTAGACTTGAGAAAGGCACCGAACCACCAGTGGCATTGGTCGTCCTGCACTAGCGCATGGAGCTGTCGTTCGGACTCGACCTTGTCTTTGTTGGCTCGGCCACGTGATGTTGAGTGGACCTGGAGCTCGGAATCTTTGCGAAGATCGTGGAAAGCTTCAAGGTCTTTCATTGTGAAGGGTCGAATAACGAGACGCTCAGTCTCAATGGGCTGTCGTTCGGATGCGCCTGGGATGGGACGCTCGGGAAGAGTGACGGAGTAGCTGAACCATGGTGTCATGCCCAAATTTTGGGCTTCCTCCTGGCTAAGGAAGATCTGGAGAGAGGGCAGAGCCTGTTGTAGTGGTGCCATAGTTTCCATAGTGAATGTGTAAAGGTTGTTGAAGCTTCGTACTAACGAGAGACTAAATACTGGATGGATGATAGATAAAGTTGAGATGAAAAGACGTGGGAGAGATAGCGAAAAAGATGGCTTAAGTGCCGAAATGACAGTCTTTAAAAGATTGTCTCGTATGATGTCGATTTGGTTAGCGACGTTACATGGTAAAACGGCAGAAATGAGCGGTCAAATCCTATTCTCGCTTTACGACAGGTCAAAGCGAAAAAAGCCGTTGGAGTAAGCAAGGGTGACAAAAGCAAAAGACAAGGGAGAAAAAGCAGGGATCGTAGAGTCGGGTACCAACCAGACAATGCTGTTGGCTGCAGCTAGGGTCCATTCCTGGCAGTGGGGATTGTTTTGATGCAGCCTCGCGCAAATAACAAAATGCTACTCTACTCCGCAGCAATTCTTCCAATTGATTGAACCAAAAGGTCCCGTTCTGAAACTAATAACAGACAGAGTTTCCTTTATCAGGTAGTGGGAGACATGCCGAAGCTATGACAGCGGACATGATGTCTAGTTCTGATGCAAGGCGAGACAACAACGCTAGGCTGGACGGATGCTCTTAGCGAAGGTTTATTCGGTGGTTAGTTGCTCATCTTTACTGCAAACTGCATAAATACGATTGTGGTCCAGTGCCGTGTCTCAGAACACTTGATTGAGGCGTTGGTCACGCCTAACGCTTTGGTGTTTTGATGATGCCATGGTCTGTGGTTTGTGCCTTATTTTGCCCTGTAAAATGGCAGATCGAGGCAATCGGGCGTATCCTGAGTCGCGTTATCTCAGCCCCAAGCGCGTTTGCACTAGGCTATTAACAGTGTCCTCTTCGTCTGTGTCTGTTTCCGGTTCTCCTTTCTCCTACATACAAACGTTACACGTCAATTGTCAAGCGACAGTCTAATTGAGCAGCGATCAGCAAATAGATGGATCCAGAACCCTCTACGATGGAGAAGATCGGCCCAAACGTAACGAGGTTCGTTCGGCAATTCGATTTAATTAATTGACACCCGCATTTGCCCTACCAAAGAGCCCAACTCAGGGTATAATTCCCGTCGGCATATGAATTCTCACTGTGATATTCGTACGGATACAAGTCTCGTGATTCATGTCTCGGTAGAGAGTGCAGGTCATCTTGGCAAATTACATCACACCTGCACTGTAACCTAACGTTGGTCCTGGTCACCATCTGCATACGAAGGAATGAAGGGGGAAACAACGTCGTAACCAGGTCCACCCTACGCAATCCCAGTTCTCTGGGTCCGGAATTGGTTCGTTAACATCCCGAGCGGATCAGCCCGTGTGGAAAAGTTCTCAATAGGTTGGGTTATTACGGGCTGGACTCGAGACGAGCCCTAAAGTTGCTGATCCATGGAGTCAAAGACAAGCTTCCGTCTACCCGTTTGCACGAGCCGTGGAATGGCCGACTTGCTTGCGCTAACGGCTGTTTGACAAATGGTCCCGCGGACGTAACATGGGAAATTGGAGATGGTGCCGTGATGATCGTGTCATTGTGAATAAGAGGTTAATGTCTTATAGCCGTCGCGTAATATTCGCAAGCAGGATGATCCGATAGTGGTATCCAGCACCAAGTCGGCAGATGTTGGAGTCTATGACATCTGCCCTGAATGACTTCTTGAAGATAGAGATTGAGATACCCAACTGTCAAATCTTGAATCTTGCTGTCCTCGAATTCGCTTCAATAACTCATCTAAAAAAAGGATACTCATTAAACATACCGCTATCATACCCAACACTGATTCCCTAATTGTAAAACCTCATGATAATCATAATCCATCTAAGCGAATGGCAACTCCTGAGGCATACTCGTACTATCGCATCCGGCAAACCTCCACCAATCTTGATGCGTCCTCACAAACAACCACCGGATAGCCACCATAGCGATCCAGGGCAACGGCGGGAAGTCACCCCAGATCCCGCCCTCATACGTCTTATCGTGAAGAATCATAGCGAGCGGTAGGATCTCGTTGCGGTGTGATGCGCTCTTCATACCCTGAGCGCCGAGGTCTTGTGCCACCTTTTGGAACCACGCTCCCCAGTCGCATTTGTCGGCATACTTTTCTAGACCGACTAGGGTGTCTATTTCGTTCTCTAGGTGTGTTCGCAAGACGGGCATGAACGAGTCGATGATACCCTTGAGTTTCTCCCCGTCTAGTTCCTCTTCTTCTTTGCGAAGTTTGTCGACGTATTCTCTGAACTTGTCGAGGCCGGTATGGAAGAGATGGTGTTCTTCGATGTTTGCGTCCATTAGGCCTGGAACTCCAGCTAGTTCGTTAATCTCTGGGAATATCCGGCTTTCTTCAATATCATGATGCTCCAGCACTTCTTGACTCCAAGACCATGCAAAATTGGCAAAGTCTGATTTATCCTTTGCAGTGCCTCGCTCAGCGACGTTGACAGCTTGGACATAAATTGCGTTGATGCCTCGAAGAAAAAGGTTGTGTACGACAGTCATTTCAGCAGCGCATTTTCTAGCTCCTTCAGCTGGTTTTTCTGGCTGTAGTGCTGGTTAGCGGGGTAAATTCAGGGTCTTGTTATGGGGCTTTACCGAGTCTCCAGACTTGGAGGCGCTGATGAGGGCAAAGGGGCCATCAACCCACGGCTTCTTAGTCTCACTCATGTTCGCTGGTTATTTCGTGGTGGAAAATGAATTCTAGTTTCATGCAGTGGCGCTTCACATATAAATACTTGGTTATCCGAAGGCGCAGCTCAAATCCTATGCGGTAGCGCTGACGTTGGATTGCTTAGTGTATTCCCAGATCAGTCGTAGGGCTGCCAATCAATGGCAAGGCATCATAATCCTGCTTGTTCATTGGAGTCTTATTTTCTGGCCTTTTAAAGTATTTAGTGCTCAATTGAACAGCGGACTACTCGGACAGTCCTTGCGCTATTCTATGGTCTTCATTCTTTGAGAACATTGTTCTTTTTGATCGTGTTGTTCTGGAATTTGAACACTGGTGGTACATGAAATCTTGAGATGCCCTCGTTTTGATGATAACAACAGTAATCGACTGCATTTGATTGGCTGTATGGTCTTATCTTAGCCTCTCATGGCTTATCTAACCGCTGACTGAGCCCACTGAGTTGGACATTGAATCCTTCCATCTACCATTTAAGGGAAAAGAAACAGGTTACACAGACCATATACGACGGGCGCAGCATGTCAGCCAACAGCCATTCAAAAGTGTGGAAATAATCTAAACGCGGTCGTTGGGAGACGATACCTTAGCGAAAAGAAAGTGACCCAGAAGGCATAGGGTAGGCTTCACGGAATTTGCAAGCTGGGGATTTGGCATATGTGGACTGATAAGGGTTCACTGCAATAGGGAAATAATACATTGTTCGATTTTACCCAATAATCAGTTCGCTAGTTTGTCCAGGTGAACGTTCAAAATATACAAAACGTCACAGGGATTGAAACACACGACTGGTGTATCTTCACATTGCTCATTGCTCAACCATACGACAGCGCTTTGACAGTCCTCGGCAACTTGACAGAGCCAAAGCGTTCAATAGCGAGAGCAGCGGACCGAATTTATCCGCAATAGGGTGATTTCATTGGTTCAATTGTCAGCTCACCTTTACACGGTCTTTTTCCTGATAAAGGACGCGATGAGCTGAACAAGACAGCAGTTCGTGCAGAAGACGATCGGCGATGAGAAAGTCAAAGACCCCTAATGAAATTACCACAGCAGGCCCAATCCCTGCGCTACAACCATGACACGAACCTTTCCCAAGGACCTGGTTCTGGATACAGAAGTGGATTCCGCGGTATCGCGAAATACAACCCCAGAACCAACAACGCTTCGTACCGTTCTCAACTGATGATGTCCACTGCCCCGCAGCGAGTACTACCGTCGGCAAACCTTCATAAGTCTTGGCAAATGTCAGTCGTTCAATCCAGGGGATGGTGGCTAGTGCGGCGTAGTGAGCATAAGTTTGCATAAATGGTTGGGGGTTTGGGGGTCAAGGCATAACTGGATGTGCTATCATGCGATACTGCCACGCGACTGAGTGAGGCCATCACGACGGCCGGTAAATTATACTGCCTGGTTTATCAAGGTGAAGTTAAGACGTGATATGCTCATTAGCTCCTATTCTCGTGATGATGTAGAGACAGACATCCCATGTTTCCTCGTTTCTTCAAGTTCCGTTAGCTCAATATGGCTAGGCATTCAGACTTGGCTGCGAACCATCTGTCGCAAGCTGGTGCTTCCTCGCATTATCCTCCATACGCGCAATCCTCGAGTTTCTCTTCGCCTGCTGCTTCTTTCGCCAGAAGAACAAGCCCGCACCAGCAATCAACAATACGCCCACTACAGAGCCAACCACAATACCAGCAATAGCTCCACCACTCAAACCGCCCTTACTACCACTCTCCTCCGCAGCTTCAGAGCTTTCGGACGCGTCATGTAAATGCGTAGCAGTAGGGTTAGCTTCACCCGTTACACCAGCTGCTTTATCATCGTCACCCGGCTCAGTAGCATTGAAGCAAGGAATTCTGAAGTCAAAGTCAGCCTTTGAGACGAACGTAATGTCTGCGCAGGCGTAGAAGGTTTGGTTGTGAGGAGCGTCCCAGTCAGCCTTGTAGATGATCTGAATGGTTGCATTGTCGCCTGCTGAGACGCTGGACGGAGCGTCGGGGACTTGAACGCAGCTGTGCCCTGGGTTTAGGTCTGCGATAGATTTGTCATCGATGAGAGTTTCGAAGTCATTGTTCGAGGCGGGATCTAGGACTTTGTCAGTCGTTATGGGAGCTGGGGTGAAATGTGGACATACCATTCTTGTACGAAATACTGATCTTGCTGTTGTAGTAATCGTCTTGTGCGACAAGGGATATGGCACCGCCAGCTAGAGTGTCATGTTAGCAATGTGACATCTAGTAAACGCTTTCGCAATGATGACACTATGCAATGGATTGGCATACTCAAGGGAAACTCGGTTCTATTGCCAGCGCTAGCACGTGAGCCACAGGGAGCGCGGTTATCCTCATCTCCCGACCAGACACGGTCTGGAGGCCACATGAAGGCGGCAGGCCCCATCTCATCATCAGTGGCACTGGCATTCGTAGGCGGAGCATCTTGACTCGAGGCGAAAGACGCCAGAGCTAGAAGAAGGAAATTTCTCAACATGGTGGACAAGATGAACTGAAGCACAATTGATGGTCTGATGGGCACCAGCCTAGATGAGGGGAAATCTCCTTCGTGATATACTGCCAGTTGCACACGTTCGCCCTCCACCTTCACATGTCGGCATGCGGGACTTTTCAACCGCCAAGCTCCTGCTAGACCATTTTACCACCATTCACCGGACAAAAGTGTATTATCAGATCAAGCCTAGACATCCGATTGACTCGTTCTTGAGAAGGTGTAGCTGGCATGTCACCTACCCCGGCTTATCAGATGATCAGATAAGATTTTGATGCATCCCGACGCTACCATTGGTCCGCCAAGTACGCCTCGTTTCCACCACAACAACCAATATTGCAAGCGTTAGTCCTTTTTTGGCTGGAGCGATATCGGATTTACGTTTTTATCTGCATGTTGTTCGGCCTGGAGCGTTCATTTGACTTGGCATCAGGTCATGGAATATGGAATCCGCCAATCATGCTGATCTTGGGTGAAGCCGGTCCTCGGTTTGTTCGGAATGCGACGGATTAAGGTAATTAAGCTTGCAAATGTCTCATGTACAATGTACTTGTGGCTAAGACTGATTGAGTAGCTCGTCAGTGAGGACCATGGGTAGTGAATGCGGATATAAAGTCCACGATCTGCGCTTCTCTTGTTGATCTCCTGTACCTGTCTTATCCACGCACACTACAATTTCAAGATGCATTCACTCGTTGCATACTCTCTTTTGGCTTCAGCCACCCTTTCTCTCGCTATTGACCCTCGTTTCGAGTTCCCGGACACTGTTCCTCTCGTCAAGCGCCAACAGCCTGGTACCCCTCAGTATGCTTGCCATGAAGACTGTGGTATGTCTACATCCAACCTCTGCCTGATTCCAAATGCTAACATCAGTTCAGGCCTTCTGATCACAATTGCTCGCGAGGAAAAAGACTTTTGCGAAAGCGATGAGTGGGCCGGCCACTATGATAAGTGTATGGAATGTGCAAACACTTACGGCATCTGGAAGTACTACGGCGAGGGCATAAGCAGGGTTGCTAAGCAGTGTGACCTTTCTCCCTCACCCAGTCCTTCAGGTGCTGCTGCTGCCGAACAGTCTACGTCGGCGGTAGCAACAACGGAAGCAGAGGTCACTTCAGCCGTTGTGGAGAGCACTGCCTCTATCACGGCTATTCAACCTGTCGTGGCAACACATGATGTCAGCGCTACCGAGACACATGTTACGCCCAGCCATGATCATACTTCTGTAGACGAGGTTGGCACTGTTGGAACCACTGTGAGTATCGTAACATTGCCGTCGCAATTCGAACAATTAACCTAATTCTGAATAGGCCACCTCGACTCCCGAGCCATCTAGTGTCCCTGTGAACAGCGCTGCCAAGCACTTTGAGCTCACCACGGCTGTAGCCTTGACAGTCCTGGCTATTTTTAGCCTCTACTAAAGAGATGGCGATGCGGGATAGCGACTCAAGTTGAGTTTATGGTGGCATACATAGGCTTTCATAATGAGAGTAGTCTTGTGTTGATTTGATCTGTATATTGGGGACTTACGCCTCAGAAAGACTCAAAAAATAGTTAATAACAGTAAAAATCATGTTAAGTAACCTCGTACAGAGCTACGGAAGGTTGAGGAGACTTTATGCTTGACAGAGTCTGGGAAGCTATAGATAACAGGCAATTACCCATGGAACTTGAGCGCTCTAAATTCCTTTCAGTCCAATCATGCATATGATTGTAGCTTTACAGTTTGAAAGGCAAGCTAGGACTGCTGAACAAGGACTTTCTGGGAACATGAAATAACGAAAGTCGATTATAAAAATCTATATTTGGACACCATGGTTAGGCCGCCTTAGAATATACCTGCATTGGGTCTGATATGCTCACAAAGCTTGGAGAGATGATGTTGGGCAGGTATACTGCATGGTCCCATTAGCGCAAGTTTCCAGGTATTCTTAGACCGACAGCCCTTCCACAACAGAAATGGACTGAGTCTCGTATTCCAAGAGAGTGACGAACTTGAACTTGCAGACTTGGTGGATTTTGGTATTTGTGTGTTTGTCATAGGTGAGGGGTCAAAGGCTGCCAACCAAACCAAACGCCCCAACAGCGGTCAAGATTGAGCTTAGGTTCTATTTCTGTGAAAATGACTCTTGCCAAGTCGTAGCATCATACCATCCTGGAGTGTACTTCCGCACTTCCGTCATGGTGGGCTTCAGCGAGCGGTCGGTCTGCAGTAGCGGAACTAAAAATAACTTTGCACGCTAGACCAGATAAGATAGCGATAACGCGATAACGAATGCCCCGCGAGTCAGATTCATAGACTTCAAGGATGACAGCTTGTCGAGACGCAAGCAAGGTCTGATGCTGCACTCAAAGAGTCTCGGGTATCAACATGTCTATCAAGCCCAATTCAACGACCCTTGTGGATCTGGGGTCATACAAACTCGAGGTTACAATCCACGGCCCGCCCCGCCGGGCGCACAATCCGATTGTCATCATCCTACCGGATATCGGCAGCAGTATCAAAGAATGGACAGCCGTCACCGAAATTCTCGCAGATTCCATGAACGTCGTAAACTATGAGCGGGCAGGATATGGACAAAGTGAATCTGTCCCATCAGACAAACCCAGATCATCAGCCGCTCTAGCTGAGGAATTACATCTTCTCCTACGAGCAGCCAAGATCGCACCGCCTTATATAATGATCTCCCACTCTTACTCATCTGCCATACTGCGAGAATTCACAAGCTTGAGAAATTTAGCTCAATTCAAGGGTTTTGTATTTGTGGATGCAAAATCGGATCCGACTCTCGAAGCGAGACGATTGGGCACCGATACGCTGTATGGAGACAACCATCGCTTAAGCGACACAGGGTGGCAAGCTTTGTTAGACGAAGAGGCTCGTGCGGAACATCAAGCTGCGGCTGGAAGAGAAATAGCTGAATATCAGGAGATGTCGAGTGGTGAAGAACACGAATACGGACGTGTGCCTCTTGTAGTCCTCCGACCGGACGTTGATGGGGATATACAATCAGAAAGACTGAACCAGATGAGAGATGAGGCTTTACTAAGGTTGTCTGAACGTTCGGAGTTACGGCCTGTGATGTCTCTTGGGCGAGATGTTCAACTTGTAGCACCGGAGATGGTGGCGCAGGCTGTCGTTTGGATTTTGATGCAGTATAGATGTTAGAGAAAAATATATGTCACTACTAAGGTTGAATATTTGTTTGGCCGTTTGTGTCCAACCTGTCAACGAACACCAGTTGCTGCATGCCACACAAGTTCTCAGATTGTTCAACGTTCTTAGTTGAACACAATAACGTCTGTCGAAATAGAGATACAAGGCTACTGCATTTTCTATGCCCATAAAATAGTGAAAGCTTCTTGATTTTATCACAGAATAAACTTATTCAATCATCTAGACATGATTATCTCTATTCATTGATCTTATCAACTGTGTATTTTGGCAAATCCTTATTACTCCCGGGTAGCTTAAATGCTAACGCCATGATGTTTTTGACATTTTAGTGGCGCCCGGGTGGACGATCAGTGGCTTTTCCCCCACGAACCGCGCGCTAACCAACCAATTTCCATAAGCGCCAACACTACGCCATTTGTTTCAGGTTTACGTTTCCGCCTTGACTTTCATCTGAGTGATGATCTTCAAAATTCTAAGACAATTAGGCGCTCTACAATGGTAGTTTTTCAGCTCGTCATGGTCTTGTCTCTTGACATCTTGTCTCGGAATCGCGATGCCGTTGCTTCCGCACAAAAACAGGGCATTCAATTCTAAGAAAAGAATCACCCCGCTCTTGAACTGCAAACATCAGGTCGGTCTTGATTCTTTTTTTCTCCATCTCGTATACTGAATAACTAATGCACAGAGTCTTTGACGTGGTGAGTTGATTTCTTCTAGATCTTCTTGGCCAGCAGAGCCTCCCCAATCATTGGATGAGAAGACCAAAGGCCACTTGCAGGGATCATGGACCTGCATGCGCTGATCTGTTTATAGCCGCTGAGTGGCCAGACTAAAGGCTAGAGGGATAATAATAGCACACAATCACATCACCCCCAGTCCAAACACGAGCATTTCTGCAGGTTTTTTTTTTGTTTCTTCTGTTCTTTGACACACGAAACGTACAGTAGATGCACCTTTCAGTTGAGACATGCTGTTCATGTTCATTATTAGAACGTTCCTGCAGAGCTGATGAACTACTCCATACCAAGTTAGCAGCCTATCCTGGCCCCATGTCATAGTAAAGACAGGTTATTCGTAGAGATCCATGGATGTGATTGACTGTCATGGCCCGACCGCGAGACCACTTTTTGTTTGCCCACTTCACGGTCTCTCATCCATGATCGACCGCGAATCGTGCAGCCTGTATTTTTGGAAGCCCAACCTACAGTGGTCCTTTGGTAAATGACAAGGGAATATCTCTAAACCCCACTATTATCCAGCGCGTTCACCTCATCCAACCACTGACCGCCCTGTCAATCCCATTTTGGCATCCCTGAATGACCTCACCCTGCCATCTTCACCATGCAAGCGCCCGTATTCGACGGGGACTTTCCAATTATGGACGATGCGATGGATTGACGCGCTGAGATAGATCCAACGTAGCAGTCGATCATCAACTTCAGTTTCATCTATAAAGATTCCTTTCCATCTCAGCTTTTCTTTCAATTCCTCATCAACAACAACCAGCAAACAACTTCCACTTTCGTTTTTCCTTGGTTCTTTTTTTCCTTACTATTTCATTCGCTACAACATTCGCTGAAACATTCAAAATGAGAAGCTTCTTTCTTCTCAGCGCCGTTGCCTTCAGCGCGGCTAACGCTGGCGTTTTAGATTTCCGTCGACACCAAGTTCGAGGAAACTACGATCTGCCTCCGGCTGATGCCTACCCTCCTCCCGCCAACACTCAACCTGATGTCTATCCTCCTCCCGATGTCCCCGACAACACTGAGCCTGCTGCGCAGGAATCTTCTCAGTATGTTCCTCCTCCTCAGCCCACCTCCGAGGTTCCCGTCATTGAAGTGACCACCTCTCCGGTCGTTGAGAAGGACACCACCGATTATGCTCCTCCAGCTGGCCCTACTGTCGTTACTACCGAAGCCGCCCCTCCTCAGTCTGCTGCTACTGAGACCAAGCCTGCCGAAGAAGAGACTCCTGGTGTTTACCCTCCTCCCGCCAACACCCCATCTGACGCTTATCCTCCTCCTGAGGGAGTTCCTACTACTGAGGCCGGACAAGAGACTACTGCTGAAGCTCCTTCTGCCACTGGTGCCTACCCTCCTCCTGAGGGCACTCCTTCATCTGAGGAAGAACAGAAGACCACCGCTGATGCTACTTCCGCTACTGATCTCTACCCTCCTCCTGCTGGAACCAAGCCTGCCGAAGACACCACTGAGGCTGGACAGGAGACCAGCGCCGAGGCTACCTCTGCTACCAGCGTCTACCCTCCTCCTGCCAACACCCCATCTGATGCCTACCCTCCTCCCGAGGGTGTTCCCACCACTGAGTCTGCTCAAGAGTCCACTGCTGATGTCACTACCGATGCTGCCACCGCCGGTGTGACTACTGCCACCGACTTGTACCCTCCTCCCGCTGGAACCAAGCCTGCCGAGGATACCACCGAGGCTCTCACTCCTACTTCTGAGTACGCTCCTCCCGAGAGCACCGATGTGACCAAGAAGGGATCTACCGTCGTTGACAGCTCCACCGGTGCCTATCCTCCTCCTGAGGGTACCGTCACCGAGTCTGCACCCGAAGGCACTACCACTGAGGTTTCCAACGAGACCACCAAGGATGCTCAGCCCACTACCGTCGAGTCCGAGAGTGCCTCTACTACTGAGTGGACTACCTCAACTGTCTACACCACCAACGTCTACACTGTGACATCTTGCCCTCCTGAGGTCCCCGACTGCCCAAACAACAAGCACGTCACTACCGAGACCGTCGCTGTGTCTACTACTATCTGCCCTGTCACTGAGAAGGGTGAGACTCCTGTCTCTACTCCCGAGTCTCAGGTTCCTGGAACCACCGAGAAGCAGGACACTGAGACTGCTACTGCTTCTGTCCCCGTTGAGACTGAGACTGAAAAGGTCCCTGAGACGACCACTCCTGGTGCTTATCCTCCTCCCGAGGGCAACACCGAGACCGGTACTGCTTCTCTGCCTGTCGAGACTGAGACCGAGACCGAGAAGGTTCCTGAGCAGTCTTCCACTGGTGTCTACCCTCCTCCCGCTCAGTCTACCACCGAGGGTGTCGAGACTGAGACTGAGAAGGTCCCCGAGGTCACTGAGACTGCTACTCCCTCTGGTGCTTACCCCCCTCCTGAGGGTACCGGTTCTGTTCCTGCTGAGACCGAAACCGTCCCCGGCGAGACTGAGACCAAGACCCTCCCCGGCGAGACCGAGACTGCTCCCGCTGCTGGAACTGCTCAACCTGCCGAGTCTTCCACCGGTGTCTACCCTCCTCCTAAGCCCAACACCGAGACCGTTGGTACCGAGACCGAGACCGAGAAGCCCAGCGAGACCCAGCCCGCTATTGAGACAACCAGCGAGTGGACCACTTCGACTGTCTACACGACTGCTGTCCGCACCATCACTGATTGCCCTCCTGAGATTCCTGACTGCCCCAACAACAAGCGTGTCACAACGGAGACCATCGCTATCTCGACCACTGTTTGCCCTGTTACTGAAGCTCAGCCTACCAAGCCCGTGACTGTCACTGAGGACAAGCCCGCCACCGAGACTGTCCCTGCTACTGAGGAGCAACCTACCAAGCCCGCTACTGAGACTGGTGATAAGCCTGCGACTGAGACTGAAGCCTCTACTGTCCCTGCCACCGAAACTGTTCCTGCTACTACTGAGTCTGAGGAGGAGCAGCCTACTAAGCCTGTCACCAACCATGAGGGTTCCACCAAGCCCGCGACTGAGGAGCAACCCACCGAGACCGAGACCGTCCCTGCCACCACCGATGACAACAAGTACCCCGTCCCCACTGAGAGCGGAGCTGTCTCTACCCACCCTGTCACCGGCACCGAGGACCAGCCCGCTCCTACCGAGTCCGCCAGCACTACCGAGATGACCACCTCAACCATCTATACCACCAACGTGCGAACCATCACCTCTTGTGCTCCCGATGTGCCTGACTGCCCCGTTGGCCCTCACGTCACCACCGAGACTATCGCCATCTCTACCACTGTCTGCCCCGTCACTGAGATCATTCCTCCTGTTACCAAGGTCATCATCACTGAGAACGGATCTACCAAGACTATTGCTACGACCGAGGTTGTGACCAAGCCTGCTACCGAGGAGAAGCCTACTGAGACTGTCCCTGCTACTGAGGAGCAACCCACCAAGCCTACCACCGACGAGCATGCGACCGAGACTGTCCCTGCCACTGAGACTAAGCCCGCTACCAAGCCTGTCACTGGAGGCCAGACCGAAGCTGGATCTACTCAGCCCGCCGTTCCCTCTACTACTGAGTGGACCACCTCGACTGTCTACACCACCAACGTTCGCACCGTTACCTCTTGCGCTCCTGATGTTCCCGACTGCCCAGTTACTCCTCATGTCACCACTGAGACCATCGCTGTTTCTACCACCATCTGCCCTGTTACCGAGCAGCAGACTAAGCCTCATGTCACCGAACCCAAGCCCACCGAGCCCAAGCCCACCGAGCCCAAGCCCACCGAGCCCAAGCCTACTGAGCCTCACGTCACTGAGCCAGTAGCCAAGACTACCGGTTACACTACCTCCACTGTCTACACCACCAGTGTCCGAACTGTCACTACCTGCGGCCCTGAGGTTCCCGACTGTTCTCCTACTCCTCATGTTGTCACCGAGACTATTGCTA
Source organism: Fusarium incarnatum (assembly GCA_004367075.1). Lineage (NCBI taxonomy): Eukaryota > Fungi > Ascomycota > Sordariomycetes > Hypocreales > Nectriaceae > Fusarium > Fusarium incarnatum. Next base: position 108,640 of record QGDZ01000132.1, on the reverse strand, counting down.
TCTCCACCACCGTCTGCCCCGTCACTGAGGACCAAACTGCTCCTACTCAGCCTGCTGGCGAGCAGCCCCCCAAGCCTGAGCAGCCTGGCAAGTCCGACGAGCCTGCTCCCAGCAAGCCTGCCGGCGGCAACCCTCCTCACCCCGTCTCAACTCAGGTCGTCACAACTGGTTTCTCCACCTCGACCGTCTACACAACCGCCGTCCGCACTGTTACTGCTTGCGCCCCTGGTACTCCCGGCTGCAACGGCGAGGGCCCTCACATCGTCACCGAGACCATCGCTGTCTCCACCACTATCTGCCCTGTGACCGAGACCCAAGTCATTCATGCTCCCTCGACTTCCACTCTTTACACCACCAAGTACTTCACCGTCAGCGCTTGCCCTCCCTCTGTCAAGGACTGCCCTTACGGTCAAGTCACCTCTCAAGTCTACGCCACAGCCACCACCGAGATCCAGCCTCCTCCTTCCAACTACGTCCCTCCTGTCGTGGCTACTTCCTACCTCGGCCACGGCAACCAGACCTCCACCTACTACCACACCCCCACCAAGCTGTACGAGACTCCCGTGCACACTCCCAAGCCCATTGAGACTCCTCACCCTGTTGAGACCTCTTTCGTCACCAGTGCTTCCGCGAAGACCACTGCCGGTTACTACCCTCCTCCTCCCTACTAAGCATCATGAGTCTGGAACCTTGATGCTATGAATGCACATATCTAGAATGACATATTATTACGATTTGTACGAACTTGCATTTGTATTTAGATTTCTGTTTTGGTTTTGTTATGAAAAGAATTAGCTTAGATAGCAATAGTGTCTATACGACAATACATGTTTCCTTCAAAACATTTTCATCTGCACTCGTGAATCGTGACTAAATGTGCATATGGTTCTGGATTGGTATTTGGATGTATTAGCATCTTTCAACAGTCGCTTATCTTTCGGAAGAACCTCCAGCTACTCAGATAGGCAGGTGGAGATAAGTTTTACTATCCGATAACAGTGATAAAACAGATAAGCGCCGAGTGATCTGGCATATGATATCCTTTTCGAAGAGCCAGGCGGACGAACAAGTTTCACCGAGTCATTTCTTGTCTGTTCAGTCTCGACATTTGACTCAGACACTCGAGGTCTTCGACTCGGCGAGCAACCTACCTTCTCAATGTGGCAACCAAGACCAGTTCGGGGACCTGTAAAGCTCTGTGAGGGGTCAGCATGTACGTTGTCATGGTAATTCTGCCGAGCTCATTGGTGGTTGATGCAGCGGCCCGGGTACTTATCTCCGTTCTCCCGCATATTCATGCATATCATGTAACCCCAAGACTTTCTAAATACCTGTTGGCTTACAAAGATAAAGCCCATTGGTAGCGGGTATACAACGGATGAAGGCCGATTATGCTTCTTTTGTAAGGAAGGGATATAATACACATGCTTCGTGTGGCATCTAACTAAGTCAGAACACCCTTTTCGTATGCGTGAAGCTCTATTCAGCATATGTTGCGTCTAGGTATGCCGGCTAAAAAGAAGGAAAGGTGAAATTACAAACAAGTATGCATACAGCATCATCGTGGGCTATGCTATTGGTCTGTTTCCGATGAAAATGAGTGCGGGTGTGGTGTGTGTTGCTAGCCCAACCTGGTATCCTGATCGGAGCCCGAGAATTGAGGCTGACTGATTTATATGTCTACTTCTCGCCAGCCACTTCTTGCTCCAGTAAGTACTCTGGAACCCTACGAGCCCCTTCATAATCCCAAGAAGAGACAGACGTTTCATCAGGCACAAAATGGACTTCCTTGATCTCTCAACCGTCAGAACCCCTAATGGCTTCGCCATAGCCCTTTTAACCCTCTTAACTACATGGTACCTTGCGACCTCCATCATCTCATACCGCCGCCTCCGGCACATCCCAGGCCCATTCCTCGCGCGCTTCAGCTACCTCTGGGTAGGTTACACCGCCTACAGAGGAGAACAACATCAAGTCTTCACGGCCCTCGACAAGAAGTACGGCTCACTCGTCCGCATCGGCCCAGAAGTCCTCCTCACTTCAGATGTGGAACTTGTAAAGCGTATGTCTGCGACCAAGAGTACTTATGGGAAGGGCTCGTGGGCCGATGGCATTCGGTTCAACCCTTATCATGAGACTATGTTTGCTACGCGTGATCCGAAGGAGCATGACAGGGTTAAAGCAAAGCTCACGCCTGCTTATAGTGGAAGAGATACGCCGAACATCGAGGAAGCTGTTGATCAGCAGGTTATGAGTCTGATTTCGCTTATTCGGAGGCAGTATTTGTCTGATCCTGCTGCCGGCGAATTTCGGACTCTACCTCTTATTGATGTTGTTTTCTATTTCGCAATGGATGTTATCTCCAAGGTGGCTCTGGGCATGGAGTTTGGATGTTGCGCGACGAACTCAGATCTGTATAGGTTCTACAACGGGTTGGCTGAGCATATGCCTGTTATGGCGCTGACAACTGATGTGCCTTGGATACGGAAAATCATGTACTCTTCTACCTTCTTGAAGTATTTTGGTCCGCGGGAAACGGATCTGAACGGGATGGGGCCTATGATGAAGTAAGTGATTTCCGAAATGATGTACGCGTGCTAATGATTCGTGTGAAGGGTTACAAATGAAAATGTTCGAGAACATTACAAGCAGGAAGAAAATGAAAAGGTAGACATGCTGGTTAGTGTTCACGGTCACCACAAACAATTTCAACATCTTTGCTAACCTTGCGCAGAGCTCATTTAAAGCTCACGGCTTACCTGAAGGTGATGCCATGTCCGAAGCACTCTTCATGTTCATAGCAGGATCAGACACCACGGCATCGGCTATCCGAGTCACAATGCTTTATGTCATGTCTACGCCCCGCGTCTATCAGAAGCTCAAAGACGAGATTCGCACTGCTAGAAGAGAAGGACGGGCATCTAGCCCCATCACTGCTTCGGAGTCGCGAGAGCTACCTTACCTCCAGGTTAGTCCATACTTATAAACTGTCGAGTCTAAGGTCATTAATCGTGATTCACAGGCAGTCATCTACGAAGGTCTGCGCATGCGACCAGTAACAACAGGCCAACAAGCCAAACAAGTACCTCTAGGAGGCGACACCGTCAACGGAGTCTTCATCCCGGGCGGAACATCCATCGCAGTCAATTTCTCAGCCATCCTCGCTTCAAAGAAATTCTTCGGTGCTGATGCCGACGTTTTCCGACCAGAGCGCTTCATCGGTCTTTCAGGACCGGATCTCGCCGAGATGCGTCGCAATGTTGAGATGAATTTTGGGAATGGACGATGGATGTGTGCTGGAAAGCCTCTGGCTTTTATGGAGCTGCAGAAGGTTTACTTTGAGGTAAGTGAACAACCAATAGGATGAATACAATTGCTGATATATAATTCGCAGTTGCTCCGAGCATTTGACTTTCAACTTCTTGAGCCGCTCAGACCAATGGTTTCTGAGAGTTATGCACTTTTTCGGGATTATGGACTTAAGGTCCGAGTGACGGCGGCAGAGGACATGAACTGAAGATAAGAATATGTTGTACGAGTACCAGGTGCCGATCTTTCTACCCGCTGTCCATACAAACCAAGTTTCTTTGTTTCTTAACCCCCACGTGTCTCACATTGATCAGCCCCAAGCCATCTTAATTCCCCAGTCCCATGACTTACCACAGAACTCTTTGTCCCGGTGCTATGGTCATGCGGTAAAATTAATCTGACAAATGCCGATCTCATACCTGTGTCATAAGTAAGACAAACTGCTTCGTGGCTTGAGCTAAAACTCGCTAACCAGTAATCTGTAGCGGAGTTACGAGTTTGGGGTGATATGATTACTCTTGGTCGAACAAAGAAGTGACGTTGATCATAGATACTGGGGTTGTACAAGAGTGGTGATAACGTATACAGATGGATTCGTCGGTCTATACATACCGCTGGAAGTCCCAGTGTCTGGGGTCGACCACTCCTACTCGAGGTGATTGAGTTTGTGATCTGAACAGTGGTTCCGTTCATGAGACTTTAACTTTGTAAAGAAGTGTCTGCACTAGATTGAACAAGGTGAACTCAATTTACACTGACCACCTGTCAAGTTTCTTTGTTATAACACCCCTCAATCCCCTTTCAAGACTGACCATCAACCCATCCCCATCCCATTACAGCCAAAATGTCGACCATGGACAGTATTTTCGCGGGCTACGCCCAGCGTCAGTCCGCCCTTCAGGCAAGCGACAACATCTTCACAAAGGGCATCGTGTGGATTGAAGGCTCCCTCGTACCCCTCCACGAAGCCCACATTCCTATCACGGACCAAGGTTTCATGCATGGCGACTTGACCTACGACGTCCCTGCCGTCTGGGATGGCCGCTTTTTCCGTCTCGACGAACATCTTGATCGTCTTGAGGCGAGTGTCGAGAAGATGCGCTTGCAATTTCCCATTCCTCGTGATGAGATTCGAAGCACCCTGTTGGAGATGCTTGCTAAGAGTGGTATTCAGGATGCTTTCGTTGAGATCATCGTCACAAGGGGAAACAAGCCTGTGAGGGAGATGACTCCTGGTGAGGTCCTTCAGAATCATCTTTACTTGCTTGTTCTTCCCTATGTCTGGGTCATGAAACCAGAGATGCAGTACGAAGGTGGTAGCGCCGTCATCGCCCGCACCGTCCGCCGTATTCCCCCAGGCTCAATGGATCCCACCATCAAAAACCTTCAATGGAACGACTTCACCCGCGGCATGTTCGAAGCCTACGACCGAGGAGCCCAATACCCCTTCCTGACCGACGGCGACACCAACATCACCGAAGGATCTGGCTTCAATGTCGTATTCGTCAAAGACAATGTTCTCTACCACCCATCCCGAGGAGTTCTGCAGGGCATCACCCGAAAGAGTGTCATTGATGCGTCCAAGCATTGCGGCTATGAAACTCGTATTGAGCATGTCCCCGTCCAGCTGGTTTATGAGGCGGATGAAATCTTCATGTGTACCACAGCTGGAGGAATCATGCCTATCACTATATTGGACGGGAAGCCTGTCAAGGATGGAAAGGTTGGACCTGTGACCAAGGCGATCTGGGATCGGTATTGGGCTATGCATTGGGAGGATGAGTTCAGCTTCAAGGTCGAGTACCAGAAGACGAAGCTGTAGTCATCGTCAGTTGGGATTGATGTCTTGTATGATCACTCAGATTGTTCTCTGCATAAAGAAGTTACTGCTTTGACTTATTACCTTTCACGCCGTTTCGTCAATTGATAATTCGGTCACTGAGACGACAATATTAGGTGCTTGTCTTGTTCAAGTCGTCCAGCGGGGGTCGTGTTACGCTCCAACAAAGAAGGCGGGGAAATGCCAGCGGGACAAGACGCGCCCTGTAGACGACATCCAATTTGCCCGCTTACAAACCGCATTAATACAAAAAAGGACTGTGACTCCTAAAATGGCCTGATTGATTTGTAATTTATTGATTTTGAGTCAGTAAATCACAGCTGTTTGGTCGCTGTTTTTGCTGGGAGTTGAATTGCATGACGTAACACTAAAGTACATGCAGGATCCCCTCATTGACCTGCAACGATATTTAAACGATACCATACAACCTCTCAGCACTTTACTCTGTTTAACTCAACAAGTGAACCTTCAATCGCCCGATAATATATCAACTTCAAAATGGCCGACGGCTACGCACAAATCCCCGCTGGCGCTCAGGTCCAGCCACAACCTTACCACGTCTCAATTGAAGATGAGAAGGTTGAAGAGCTCAAACTACTTGTCAAGCTGGGCAAGATCGCGCCGCCTACCTACGAGTCTACGCAAAAGGAGCATAACTATGGCATAACCCACCAATGGCTCACTGATGCCAAAGCTGCTTGGATGAAATTCGACTGGTAGGTCATGAACGATGCTGCGAACTTCTTCAGTACCTAACTATGATACCAGGCGAGCGGCTGAGAAGCACATCAATTCATTTAACCACTGGACCGTTCCTATCAAGGACACAGCAGGGGATTTTGGTATTCACTTCACAGGACTGTTCTCAACTAAACCGGATGCTCTCCCTGTCGTGCTGCTTCATGGCTGGCCAGGCAGTTTCCTCGAGTTTCTCAAGATTCTATCAATTCTCAAGGAACGATATACTCCCGAGACGCTTCCTTTCCACGTTATTGTTCCTTCTCTGCCTGGCTACGCCTTTTCGAGCAAGCCTCCTCTGGACAAGGACTTCCGTGTTGAGGATATTGCCCGCATTGTTAATACTCTTATGGTCCAGCTGGGCTTTGGTAACGGATATGTTGCGCAAGGTGGAGATATTGGTAGCAGAGTCGCTCGAGTGCTCGCTGTCAGTCACAAGGAGTGCAAAGGTATCTAATATTCCAACCCGCCCGTTTTTGCTATTTGCAGACACTGACACTATAACAGCCGCGCATCTCAACTTCTGCATAATGCAAAAACCCTCCGACGCATCAGGTGAAATCACACCCGCCGAAAAGAAAGGCCTGGCCCGCGCTGAAGAATTCCAAACCCGCGGCTCAGCATATGCCCTCTTCCACGCTACCAAGCCCAGCACAATCGGCTTCGTTCTCTCGTCCTCACCCATCGCCCTTCTATCCTGGATCGGGGAGAAGTTCCTCCACTGGACCGACGAAGATCCTCCTATGGAAGAGATCCTCACCTCAGTATCTCTCTACTGGTTCACCGACTCGTTCCCTACATCTATCTACCCATACCGTCAACGTTTCGCGCCTGGCACGGGAGGTGCGCATGATGGGCCGGATTGGAAAATTACCAAGCCTTTGGGATATAGTTGGTTTCCGGAGGAGCTTGCGCCGATTCCTACGGCTTGGGCTGAGACGACAGGAAATCTGGTGTTTGCTAGACGGCATGAGAGTGGTGGGCATTTTGCGGCGCTGGAAAAGCCCGAGGAATTGCTGAAGGACTTTGAAGATTTTGTGAAGCAGATCTCTGATGATGGGAGCCTAAAGGTCTAAAATACCAATCTTGAGATAGAACAATTGAAGTCGACGATTCACACGCTTATCGGCTTCCAAGTTTTGTAATGGTATTTTCACGTTCGTGTGATCAAAAGTGTTGTTTTATTAAGTACGCATTGCGGGCATCTTTATCACCAGATGTGTCACAAGCAAACCCCGAGTAGATGGTATTTTCACAAATCGAAACCATCACAGTCATATAGGTTCTTCTTCCTTTAACGAAATAATAAATGTTCTTAATTAATAATGATATCAAAGCCGTTTTATCTTTCCTCATCCGTCTATACCAATTTTCTTTCCATTTCCCATTAACCGCTCTGAACAATCTCAATAATCTTCTCCACGATGGAAGGATCAGACAGGGTAGTGATATCACCCAACTGATCCTGCTCACCCATAACAATCTTTCTCAAGACACGGCGCATAATCTTTCCAGAGCGAGTCTTGGGCAGATCCGGAACCATAAAGATCTTCTTGGGGGCGGCAAAAGGTCCGATGCTGTTGCGCACTTGCAGTCTGAGCTCAGCATGCACCTCGGCTTGGTTTGAGCGGAAGGCCTCCTTGAGGCAGACGAAAGCGATGACGGATTGGCCGGTGACTTCGTCGGCAACACCCACGACGGCAGATTCGGCGACGGCGGAGTGTTCGACCATTGCGGCTTCAATTTCGGCGGTTGAGAGACGGTGACCGGAGACGTTGATTACGTCGTCGACGCGGCCGCGGATCCAGAAGTAGCCGTCTTCGTCACGGGCAGCACCATCACCAGTAAACTAGAAGTCGTTAGTATGAATTTTCTGGTATCGTGGAATGGGATAAAGACTCACGTAGTAACCGGGGTAGACCTTGAGGTAGGTCTCCTCAAATCTTTGGTGGTCACCGTAGACTGTGCGGGCCATGCTGGGCCAAGAGGACTTGAAAGCGAGGACACCTTCAACACCGTTACCAGTGAGCTCAACGCCGGACACGGGGTCGATTAGGACTGCGTCAATGCCGAAGAATGGCAAGCATGCGGCACCGGGCTTGGTGGGTGTGACACCAGCCAGGGGAGTAACGACATGAGAACCGGTCTCAGTTTGCCAGTAAGTCTATAAAACCAGTTAGTTTCCAATTCTTGATTTCAAAGTGCCATCATTTCACTCACGTCAACAATGTGGCAGTTGCCCTTTCCAATAATGTCGTAGTACCACTTCCAAATCTCGGGAGCAATTGGTTCACCAACCGATCCAAGAACACGCAGGCTCTCAGTGTTGTGGTTAACAGGATCAGAACCGGCTCTCTTCAGCAGACGAAGAGCAGTGGGTGCAACGTAAAAGTGCGTAATCTGATGTTTGGCGATAATATCCCAGAAACGAGAAGCGTCAGGGTATGTCGGTGTTCCTTCGAAAACAACGGTAGAGACACCTAGAAGAAGAGGCGCGTACACAACGTAAGTGTGGCCTGTGATCCAACCAACGTCGCCGGCGCAGAAGTATTGGTCCTGGTCGTGAATGTCGAAAACGTACTTGCCCGTCGCGGCGGCGCCTACAAGGTATCCACCGGTCGTGTGCAAGACTCCCTTGGGCTTACCGGTTGAGCCAGAGGTGTAGAGAAGGAAGAGAGGATCCTCGGCGTCCATAGCCTCGGGGGCGATGTAGCTGGGCCACTTGGCGACTTCCTCGTGCCACCAGTGATCACGGCCCTCAACCCAGTTAACCTTGGCGCCGGTTCGCTTGAAAACAAGGGTCTTGACACCCTCGAGGGTGCTGAGCGCTTCATCGACAATCTTCTTGATTCCAATTGTTCGGCCACCACGCTGGCTCTCGTCGGAGGTGATAACAACCTTGCTCTTGGCGTTCTCGACGCGATCTCTCAAAGAACCAGCAGAAAATCCAGCAAAGACAACAGAGTGAACAGCGCCAATTCGTGTACAGGCGAGAATGGCGACCAGAGCTTCGGGAACCATGGGCATGTAAATAGCAACGGTGTCGCCCTTCTTCACACCGAGATCCTTGAGAGCCCAAGAGACCTTGCTGACCTGCTTGAGAAGCTCTCCGTAAGTGATAGATTGGCCGTTGGTTCCATCGTCAGTCTCGTGAATAATGGCGACCTTGTTGGGGTCCTTGAGCGCATGGCGGTCTACGCAGTTGAATGAAGCGTTTAGCTTTCCGCCCAAGAACCAAGAAGGGTTTCCCTCGATGAGAGAGCCGCTCTTGACGGTGTGGAAATCGCGTTCCCATGTGAGGAGTTCGCGAGCGAGGTTTCCCCAGAAAGCATCAGGTTCTCTCACAGAGAGCTGGTGCATTTGCTGGTACTCCTCCAAGCCTGTCAAAGTTAGCCTAGCTCTCAAATTCACAATTGGAGCGGTTGAACATACTGCCGATATGAGGCTTGCTGGGGTGTCCTGAAAGTCACTGTTAGTATGCATTTGACTACTCATTATCGTGATTCTACGCACGTGCAAGCATATTGTCGGGAAGATCTAAACTCAATGTCAGCTCAATTATCCCCTAGCAAAATTTTATAAGGGGTGGGGGGACGTACACAAGTCCTGGCCATCCCCGTTGGTGGCAGGTTGAGTTGGTAAATTTTGACGCATGATGTGTGTGTAAGTAGCTTCAAGGTATCACAAGAAAAGAAAGAAAAGAAGCTGTAATTAAGATAAGGAAAAAGAGTTTGTAAGAAGTAGCGGTAGTAAGTAAGTTAAGAAAGTATTGAGGCTGAAAGAGGAAAAGGGGCGGGCGAGCAGGGAGTGTTATGTCAGCCAGTCAATTTCGGTGGATTTGTTAGGTGAATTCTCACCGAGAATCGGGAGAAGGCAGTAGACGAGAAGAGAGGAAGATGGGTCCTGGTTCTGTCCCCTTTGGTCCGTGAGGATGATCCCTGTTGATGGATGGGTACGATGATATGACGCAGGGCGTTCGTTCGTCAGTTTGGTGATCTGGTTAATTTTTGGAATGAAAAGTGGTTTTAGACCGCCAATCAAAACTTGAGGCGGAAGATCAACAAAAAAAGTTCAGTGGTTGAGATTGATGGATGGAGGGAGGTCTGTTTGTTTGCTCCACGGGAATTACTGCACTTTATTGTTGGTGGCTTAAATATTACGGATTTATTTAAAACATGGCTGAGTATCACCAATACAGCACAGCATCTGATAGCCTACCTAATCACCTGTACAATCACTCGATTGTTGCTGAATAAAATTAGGATCAGACATTCTTTTTTTCTGCCCATGATTCAATTTACCGCTTACCAAGAGAGACCTAACCGGCCTTGGCGATCATCCCACTTATTCCCCCAAGCGGAAATAATCACCTTGAGCAGTTCGTAATTGCACCGCCAGCTTGGGTTTGCTTTGCCTTTTGACAGACCAGGCATGCATAGCATTGCCATTACCACGTGGACCGAGTCAGAAGCATAAGCATGAACCTGGTCAATACCAGCTTGTGAAGGGCAGTGCTTTTATGCGATTACGATGAGGCCCAGCACCATGGTCAGAGCTTTTTTCTTTTCTCTTTCTATTTGTCTAGGGTATTTGTCTCTGGACTGGGTTTTGTTGGGAGACGTTCCCAACAAAGACAAAATTAGAGAGTCCACTGTGAAAAAAATGGGATTGATGGCTTGGTCACCTGACTTGACTTGGATCTGGTGATGTTGCAACCATGCCATTTTATTTTATTGCCTGTAAGCCAAGATCATCATGATTGAGAGTCCGAGGTTTGGGAAGCTTGTGATGCAATTAATCCTTAGCGCATGTGAGAGCGACGATCAGTGCATGTGTCAAGCTATCGCATCCGTTCTTCCGAATGACGCATCATGAATCAGACCTCACTTACTCGTCGAGAATGAGAGCTCATGACAGGATGAGTTAACTTTACTTTTTGAACAATACACATATATGAGTTTCGGTAGAGATTAATAATCACAGATCTCAGATATAATGAAAATCATTCGTCGTTCTCAGCGTAGCCTCCAATTGACTTCTGCGATGAGCCGCTCATCCGTGTCAGCATCACATCATGAACCAACTCAACCTCGGATCTACTCAGGCTTTCTACCATACACAACACGCTGTCGGTAATACGGATGGAACTTTCCAGACCGAACCTCCTTCCTCAACTGCGCACAGTAAAGCGAAACTTCCTCCCTCGACCATCCAAGAACTATGCTCGCCATATACATGACATAACCCTCATAGTCCTGCTCAAGAGTAGCCCGAGCAAACTGGCCAATTTCTTTGAGTCGAGGATCCATTGGCCAGTCTCCAATCGGTGCCTAAACCAGTCAATACAATCATCTCATAAAGTAAGTAGAGTATCACATACCTTATGATCCCAGACTTTAATGTCAACAAAGCCAGCCTCCTCCATTCCCTTCTGCTGCAAGTCCTTGTCGATAATCTCAAACGTTCGGTTCAATTTCCTCCCACCTTCAATAAAGAACTTTCCCCATTCGTTAATAGCACAATCCTCAGTGACTGTTCCATCATCACTTTCCATTCTTGGTGAAGCCTCGAAACTCTCGCACCAGCCGCCGGGTTTACACGCTTTGTAAGCTTCACGGAACAGAGCTTTCCAGTCACTGATGCTTCCGTACATGTAACGCATGTGAACGTAGTCGAAGGATTCGGGTTCGAAGGTCCATTCTTGGGTACAGTCTTCGATTTCGCTAGGCTTGTTAGAGAAAGACGATAAGGGCTTGGGCTTGGGCTTGGGATTACAATTTGAGATTCGGGGGAATCCAGCTTGGTTGGATTGGGGAGATATCGGTTCCGGTGACTTCAGCGTTGGGATACTCGTCTGCAAAGTCGCTGATTAGGTCAGTTAAGTCATTTGGTTGTCGGTATGGGCGTGCTTACATAGCCCAGATACCTGTTTATAAGTCAGCATGTTACTTGAATCATGGATAGGCTGGCGTGAGACACTTACCAGTTCCAGTTCCGATATCCAGTACTTTCTTGAATTTCATTAGCAAAATGATACCACTTCCTGGAAAGCTTTACCTACTTGAATATCATCTTTCAATGGAGCGAGATGGAGTTTGCCTTCCAACGACAGGGACAACAGATGATGGCTAGAACTGTAAGTGCATATCCCTCAAAGAAAATAACCCTACTTACGCCATATCCATAGACTCACTATGATGCTCATCATTTGGCGTCCTTTATCTAGTCAGATCCGAACATTCTTTTCAACAAGATACATACCAGTAATGAGCATTCCCTCGCTCAGCGTGATATGTTCTTCCATTCATCGTGCGGTAATGAAGAATACTTGATGACATAGACTCGGTCGAGCTGGCCGTGTCTTCACCCACAGCGGAGTCCGCATCGTCTTCATCTTCGGGTGGATTCTTTTCAACATCAGTGATGCCTTCACTCAATCTGGGGCTTATCTTACCCCGCCAGTCAACGTAGCCCAATGTTCAGGACCATGGAAGTCTTCGCCGGATCCTTCGGCAGGGGTCTGTTCTGCTGTTTGCTCGGGAACAGGCGACGACGGCGCAGGTTGTCGCGGTGAACTTTCAGCTTCAGTCGGATGTTCTGCCATCTTATAAATCTTATCACAGGTGTATGTGAGTTGGAGATGAGATTCTCGGTTCAGAATTGAGGAGAGTTAAAGTGGTATTTGACAGCACAGCTACGTTACATCAGCGTATGAGAGCCCTGCAATTCCCACCCACACCATTGGTGTTTCGACCCTGGTTTGTGCGGTTGTTTCCATTTCTTTGGGTGGTCTTCAGGGTGATCAATCGCTATTCCTGCGGTGAAGATTTGGTGGAGAATTGTGATGCGAATCCCTTGACTGCATGCCACGTCACGCCGCTAATTCCCATCTGTAACCTTTTGAACCTATCAAGAACGTGATGATATGATATGATGGTAGACATATCTTATATTGTAGCTATATAAGCCGCATTGATTGATTTGTAGATAACATGTTGGGTCTTTCTGATAGCAGGTGCACGCTGTTCTGTATGTGCGCAAGGGTTCGGATCCACAAGTTACCTCTCAGACACCACTTCCAGCTATATAGAATATTCCATGGAAGGCATCAAATCGCAACAATGTTCCTTCATATTCAGTAAAGATCCATGTGTGTTGCTACTTTTGTCAGAATCAAAAATAATACGAGAGGAAGGAGCTTAGAAAACATAGCCCGAAAACATGGAGGTAGTGACCCAGACCTGTTGTTTTATTCTGAAGTCCAAATAGGTCCGCAGATAGATTTGTGCATTTTATTCATAAGTGATCGTATCCAGCAATAGTTATAGCTCAACAACTTCTTTATGGCCCTTATGCTAAGCTTGACGTCGATAATATAGGTACGTTAATGATTTATGCATATTAGGAGTTACGTCGAACATAGTACAGGAAGCTTGGAGCTCTGCATTGAGTATTTCCATTATAGAGGAATCGATTCGAAGCGTTTAAGGAGCGCTAATATCAAATTATAACAACTGTCAGTCTTGTCAATTGTTATCTAATCAATATCGAATAGTCAGGTAAACGGTTCAGGCCACTTCATTGGCGTGCTGTATGGCACGCCAACTTTGCCATTTTCAAGTCAAAAACAGCGATATACCAGCGATATATAGTCGCAGTCATCCGCGTGGAATTCTCATAGCCACTGGGTCCTGCCGATGATCAAAGACCCAACAATCCGTTCTTTTAATGTGTACAACTTGATTGCTGGTCAAGGTAAAAACTTGGAATGAACCAGGGACTCAAAGACATGGCTTTTAGCTGGTAATGACGAACTAAAACAGAAACAGGGCCATGCGTATGTTAAATATAGGTATAATGCGAGTGAGCAGTGACGCATGCGGAGCCAAATTCCACCAAGCTTCCGAATCCGTTGCATCCGGATGCAACGCACCTAGAAACATAATTGTGTCGGCATATGTCAAAGGTTCAGTTTCATTGAAAAAGAAGTATGTCTCATGAACGGTAGTTCTTTTATTGAAGTTCGATGCTTCGTTATCTGCATGTATATCCAAGTTTCGAGTGTCAGAACTTGCCGAGACTTACAAACAGAACAACACATTGATTATCTGCAATCTGTACCAGGCAGAGTGATGTCCTCCTGTGTATTCTTTAAAGTGTTACGACGCATTAGAACTCTGTTTAACTTAGCAGCCGAATCAAAACCCATAGATAGTCATTCCTTAAATCTGCAACAACCGAGACTATCCGAAGTCATGTCCGGATGCCGAGAGAAGTCTTGGCTTATGATCAAACAGCCAGCGAAAGAGACTAAAAACGACCAAAAAAAGAATTCTTGCACCTGTAGAGAATGTAAGCATTGTGCTCTTATATTTCCTTAGTATTTAATGTCTTGTTTTCTGCGCAACGCATGCGACGGGGGACAGGAGTGTCATAAAGGCACAGCGTCTTCAGAAACCTGGCACGAGGGTACTTGACCCTACAACCAAAAATGACGATGCAGGAATGTCCACAACCCGAAATATCCATCTCGATGCGTACAAGTGATAAGCCTTTATCAGCAACTTCTGCTTACTTTACCTGCCAATTCATTGCTCCCGTTACCATCTGCCGACGACGTTTGCTAGCTCCAACACAGTCATGTCGCAGAATTACGTCGGTATTAGCGCTCCTCGCCTCAACAATAGCATATCACTGTTTATACACATAATTCTGACAGCTTTTATGTACCAAAGCATGCTTTATCCTTCACTTGGCTGCATACCTGGCTCATTTGCCGTGCTCACTTGCCGACGATAGTGGATCATCTTCCCCAAACTACCCCAGAATAGGTTGTGGGGGCAAAAACAGCCGCAGCCGAGATATCAAGCTCGTCTAAGTCAAAGTGATATAAGAACACCAAGCCAAAGCCATCAAAATGTAGTAGACTCAGTAACTCTTTTCAACATCTTTTATTATCTTGCCATTTTTAATTGTGCCTTCAACATGCACAGCGGCTTGGTTGAAACTCTTCTCAGCGCTCTCGCAGCACATTGGGCGCTGGCACTCACAGCAGTCACCCTTGCGTGGCTCGTGAGAAACAGATACCATCATGGTCTGAATAAATATCCTGGACCTTTTCTGGCTTCTATTACAGATTGGTGGAGGTTCTGGGATGTTTATGGACAGAGACCTGAGGTTACACTAAGGAAACTCCATGCCAAGCATGGTGATATTGTTAGGATAGGACCCAACACTCTCTCTTTTTCGGATCCTGCTGTCCTTAAGCAGATCTACGGTCTTAGCAAGGGATATGTCAAGGTATGTACTTCCCCCTGGTTGGTAGCCGCGATACTAACTCTATAGTCCGACTTTTACATCGTTCAGCAATCAGTGGTGAAAGGCCACCGTCTAGCATCCCTCTTCAGCACAACGGACAACGACTTCCACTCCTCATTCCGCCGCAGTGTCAACTCTGCCTTCTCCATGAGCGCTCTTGTCCAGTACGAGCCTTTTGTGGATAACACCACCAAACTCTTCCTCGACCAGACGGAAAACCTCTTCGCTAAGAAGTCTGATGTCTGTGACTTTACACAGTGGCTGCAGTTCTACGCTTTTGATGTCATTGGCGAGATCACTTACAGCAAACGCCATGGTTTCATTGAGAAGAACGAGGATGTTGAGGGTATCGTCGCGTACCTTTCCAAGCTCTTCCTCTATGTTGCACCTGTTGGACAGATCCCCTTCCTTGATCTTCTGTTCCTCAAGAATCCCCTTTACCTCAAGCTTTCTCAGTGGGGTCTTTTCGACTCTACTTTCCCTGTTGCAAAGTTTGCTCGCGCTCGTATGGCTGAGCGTCTCATTCCTGAGCTCCATGCTGGCGATGCCTTGCCTACTAGCAACATCAAGAAGCAGCCTCTTGGCCAAGATTTGCTCTCCAAGTTCATCGCTGCTCGCGAAGCCCGTCCTGATTTCATGACCGATACTCTCGTCCAGACTATGGCCGTCTCTATGGCCTTTGCTGGCTCGGAGACTACTGCTATTACACTGTCTGCTGTTTTCTACTACCTTCTTCGAAACCCTGCTTGCTACGAGAAGCTCAAGAAGGAACTTGACGATGCTGCCAAGTCTGGTGCTTTCTCTGACTACGAGTCCGGTCTTGTCACTTTCGCCGAAGCTCAGAAGTTCCCCTACCTTCACGCTTGTGTCCAAGAAGCTTTCCGCATGCACCCCGCCCCTGGTCTTCCTCTCGAGCGAATTGTCCCTCCTCAGGGTGCAGAGATCAACGGCGAGTTTGTTAAGGGCGGCACCATTGTTGGTGTCTCTGCCTGGCTGATCCACCACCGCGAGGAGATCTTCGGCCCTGACACCGATACTTACCGTCCTGAGCGTTGGCTGCCCGACCCTAGCCTCAACCCTGAGGATGAAGATAAGCGTATCAAGAAGATGACCGGTATGATGTTCCAGTTTGGCATGGGTAGCCGAACTTGCATTGGCAAGAACATTAGTCTGTTGGAAATTTACAAGGTTGTGCCAAGTCTTCTGAGAAGATTTGAGGTAAGCTTCACTCATTATCTCACTCACGTAACGATGTACTAACTTGAGACAGATCGGTTTTGATGACCCTAGCAAGGAGTGGAAGATTATCAATGCATGGTTCGTCAAGCAGACTGACTTTAATGTCAGATTCACGAGAAGGGAACTGGTACAGCCAGAATTCTCCGAAAAGTAATTCTAGATATTGTAATAAATAGAATATTATTCGAATTTCTATCCTTTTGTCCCAATCTAAGCAACGCTGCTGCTCTTGATGATAGTTCCAAAAGCATCACCAATTTCACTCAGAGCAACCTTGACAAGCTGCTCAGCATCAACACCAGGAATGTTTCGATCACCGACAGCGTCTTCGGGAATCAAAACATCGAAGCCACGCTCAGCAGCCTGTCGTGCAGTAGTCGAGACACAAACATGGGCCTACACTCAAGTTAGCTTAACTCCCCCCAGACTCTGCTTGACTTACCATATATCCAGTAAGAACAACCTTCTTCTTGCCGGTCTTATCCAAAACCTCCTGGAGATCTGTCTTGGCGAAGGATCCAGGGAAGTTCTTTTGAATCACCGCCTCTCCATCTCTGGGCTTGAGCTCAGCAAACTCCTCTGCAAGCTTTGTACCGGGAGTGAAGACAGGAGCGCCCTCTGGGGTAGCATGCACGACGTGTACGATACTTCCGTTCGCGGCTCTGTACTTTTCTAGGAGTGCGGCGATAGCTTTGCGCGATTCCGAGACGTTGGTGACTTGGAGCTTGCCTTCGGCATATTCGTTTTGGGCGTCAATGATGATCAGGACGCTGTCGGTGGGACTGGCGCTGGAGGGCTGGACGCCGATGAGCTCGCGGAAGGAAGTAGCTGAAGCCATTTTGAAGTTTATTGGTATAGATTGTTTGTGGTAAAGTTGCTGCAAGTGTTGGATTGGGACTTTTATACTTGTCCAGTCTGGTGATTCATGAACCCCTCACCGAAGCACCAATTTTGAGATACCCCTGGTTACTAAGCTTAACGTGATAAAAAGGCGATTTCACGTAATTGGCAAGACCTCCGGCAGTTGATCAACTCAAATGACCCAATTAGTTACGCTATTCAAGTGGGATAGATGACCAAGCACGCGTTCTAGACGTTGTCTTGAGTCTCAGGTCCCTTGGTCCGAAGTCTGGAACGACGTCATTCATTGGATAAAGTCCTTAACTCTAACCAGAGATGGGTACAAAACCCGAGATTGTGGGTCACTTTCTGCATCAATCTTCAACATGTCCAACTACAGTCACGATATGTAAAGAGAGTCTTGTTAATAACATTAATATTAGGGTATTATTATGAGACATTATCATTCTAGAAAATCCTTTTTCCCATTTCCTAGCATATCCATCATCATCCATAGGTATTTATGGGGAGAAACTCCATCCATTCGTGCTGTAACCATATGCACAAACATTCTTGGACTCCCACTTCAGAAAGTCATTCAAGTCGTGATCCAGATTGCATCCCATAGGCACTATCTCTGGTTTGGTAGGACTCTTCTTGTTATCATATATATCAATCGGCATCATGGGGCTCATGGGGCTGGATAAGCTGCTTGCCGTAGAGCTACCAAAGTCTTCTTGACTCTCAGCCCAAAGCTGCGCCCTCTCGAGATGCTGTGATATAATCTTTGGACGAATCGGTGTAGGTGATCTGAGTTCAGGTACGGGACTATCTTTGCTTGGTCGGAGGATGGTGGAGGGTTCTATTATTGCCAGTTGCTTCTGCTTGAGGACATCGGCAAGGGCAGCAAATGCCTTGGCTGTTTGACAGGGCGTGCAGTCTGCTGAAGACATAAAGGTATGTCTATGTTCTGGAGGACTGTTGTTGATAGAGAGTTTAGGTAGTGCGGAGTGTCGTTGCTGAGCACGTGCGCCACGAGAGAGGTTGGTTGTTTGTATTTTGAGAGGAGATCGTCGTAGGAGTGGTGTGTTGTTGGAGGGGACAATGACGATTGGAGATTTTGTAAACTCAATTGGGCTTGCATTGCGGGAGCTTTGCTTGCTTGAAGTGGTTGAATCATTTCTCTTGATAACTGTGAGAAATTCTTCTTTTGCTTCCCAGCTGCCAGGGTGCAAGACGGATGCAGATTGGCTGTGGTGGTCTAGCGAGGGAGTATAGGACATGGAATTGCGGACATCGTGAACGCCAATGCTCTGGATGAGTATCGGTCTTGATCGAACGATGCCATCTGATTTAAACGATTGTGGCCAAGGTTGTTGTATTTCGACTGGTGTTATCGCTTCGGGTGCAATGACTGGGCTGTCGACAAGGGAGGGTTGGCTATTGGTATCGGACTCGGGCTCAGATTCAATTTCAGATTCCAATCCCTGCTGTGCCCTGTACCTCTGCTCCCAAAAGTCGAATCCATTAATTCGCTTAACCATTGTAACAAGTGTCATGAACGATGCATGTCGAAAAAGTAAAAAGTAAATAAAAGTGCAAGAACCGTTGAAGAAAAACTTGCAGATGAAACGAGCGTCA
Source organism: Fusarium incarnatum (assembly GCA_004367075.1). Classification (NCBI taxonomy): domain Eukaryota; kingdom Fungi; phylum Ascomycota; class Sordariomycetes; order Hypocreales; family Nectriaceae; genus Fusarium; species Fusarium incarnatum. The sequence continues at coordinate 89,715 of QGDZ01000132.1, read as the reverse complement.
ATAAGTCAATTGAGATTGTTATGAGACATGCAGGGAGGACGGGCAGATAATAACTGTATTAATTAGACAAAAGGACGCCAATCGCATTCCGGTCGCTTGTCATACATTTCTCGTATCTCATGATCCATCCATACGGATTTTTAGTTTGACTACCTATTGTAAGTGCAATGGGATGGTAACGTCGGAGGTTGGGCATGTTGCGAATGCAACCGACGCTAAGGTACCTAAGCTTTGGTGATGGTTTTGCTCTTAGTGGTTGTTTTTTGTTTATTTTTGGTGGCTGGGTAGCGGGACCATCCACTAACACGAGTTAAAAATAACGAGCGGGCTGGGCTGTGTCGTGACAACGATCGGGCCGGCCGGGAGAAGCGAGCGCGTCAATTGAGGCGTATTACGAGTGACGCAATTGGTGATCTGTCGCTGTATCACGGGATTAGTTCGTCTGATGTTTGAACTTTGAAGGGACCACGCAACACGCGAGGCTGGGCTAGTTCAGAAGACAACGTTACTGAGTTGTTGATCGTCGGATTCGCATATGACGTAATGTTCGTACTTATTTTCGCTCTCGCTTACCCTATATGAAGCCAGAACATCACGTTAGTTGGAGAGAAAGAAGTGTCCTGGTAGGGAGAAATGGTTATTCTCTACAGCTAAAGGCCACGCCAGCTGATCAGTAAAAGTTTAGCTATTTAACACGTCCAGATTGCTGTGTAAAGACGTTCTTTTCATCTGTGGTCGAAGCCCGGTTCTATACACAACAAGTTACTGCATGCATTGTAGTTAAACTCTTACTACTCAAAAAGTTACGCCCAACAGATTTTATCAATGCTTCGGGAGATACATAAGCGATCTCTTCTAAGTTGAGATCTACAAGAAGATAATTTTGTCTATGTTGGATACGATAAAGACATGATGCAAATGGGGATACTGCACTATCTAAGCTACACTTTGTCGTCAGTAAATTGGTGCAGATTTCCTGTACTCTTGTTAGCGCAGCATCGTTCTCGAAACCAGCCATGTCTCCACTCGAGCTTCACCACATTTCATTGGACGAAATTGTTCGTCACATCAATGAAAAGCATTTGCAGTTTTGGTTGGTTTCAGACACATTCCAGTCGATATCCTTAATAAACTTTGTCTAAAAGTCTTGGGAGCGACCTTGTGACCGAATACCAGCCAACTTAATAAAAAGTCCCAACATAAACATTCATGGATATTTGATGGATGATGCGTATCAAAACATGAGCAACTCTTGGCAGTTCAAATAACCTTTCCTAGCCATTGGATTTGCGTAGTTCTGCAGAGACGATCTTCCCGTTGATTCTTGGCATGGCAGGGTCGGAACTTGCCATTTTGCCACTTTAGCCGCTGACGCTTCCTCGTCACAATCACACCTCAGTCACAGACAGGGGGCATTATCACGACACAAGGGATGCCAATTGCCATACAAACAAAACAAACGTTTGAAGATATCACGAATAAGAGAATAAAGACCGGAAAAACAGTAAACAGATTGACAGGATCAATTATCTTTAGTAATAAAAAGAACTTCCCCATGGGGCCATGACCCCTCTGTCCGAGGATCCCGAAGTAGGAGCCGCTAGTTGACTCCTTTACAGGGGTCAATAGTTGGGGTAAATCTGGGGTTCAGGGCCTTGCACCTCAGTATTTCGTGTCTTTTCTCCTCTCCTTTCATCATCAATCAACCTCGGGTAGCAACGTGCTCCGCTCTCCATGGACAACTCTCAGCAACAGCAGTCTATTCGCTTTGCCAAGAAGCAGGTCTCTAGGAAGAGAGCGACAAAGGCCTGCCTCAAATGTCGCAAGCGAAAGGTTAGGTGTGATGTCACCCGCACCTCGACGCCCTGCACCAACTGTCGACTCGACGGTTGTGAATGTGTTGTCGCTCGACGTGCAGATGCTTTGTATGTTATATCGCCGTCTCTATTTTTATTGTTTCTAACATATACTGCTGTAGCCCAATCTCCAACGGCCCCGAGTCAATCGCCTCAAATGACATCCTCCGCGATTGCGAAGCCGTCGCGTCGGCGACATCACCAACTTCCAGCAATGACAACCCGCCAACTCCCATCGAAGAGGCTTCCTCCACCCTACAAAACCTAGAAGAAAGCGAATACCACTCCGTATACCACCGCGATCGAGCCGATATCGAGTCGCCAATTACGCCGACGCCCAATGATCCTGTCGAAGAGATTGAACGGCTCGAGGAATGCATGCCGACTGCATTTGACACCATGGTATCGGCCGTACCAATCGAGGAGCCCTGCGAGCCTGTCCGATCCCAATTAAAAGCTCTTTACTCGTCGATGCCATTTCTGCGAACGCTGAATATGCGCGATTGCGATTTTAACCACCTTAATGCGCAAGGATGTTTACGCGTACCGTCCAAGCCGATTCTCGACGAGTTCATTCGACATTATTTCCTATATATCCATCCATTACTGCCTCTTATAAATGAAGCCGACTTTTGGGCTGCCTACGATCCGATACCCAATAATCCGAACCCTGGTACACCCGTATCGATGCTTCTGCTGCAATCAATAATGTTTGCGTCGTGCACGGTAGGTCTACGCGACAATGTTTAGGCTCTGTCTAATAGTTCTAGTTCGTTCCGAAGGAATCCCTCCAAACACTCGGCTTCTCAACCATTCTCGAGGCAAAAGAGTCCTTCTATACTAAGGCCAAGGTATGTTTGTCATCGTATGCTGTCTTCTTGATCGTATCTAATGTCGCAGCTACTATACGACTTCTCAACCGACCCCGACCCTATTTCCATCGCCCAAGCTGCTCTCCTCCTAACATATTGGTGCCCAACCTTCCGCTCCGGTCCTCGAAAGCCAAACAGCAGATGGCTCCGAATTGCCATTCAGCACGCCAAGTCCTGCGGAGCCGACCAATACGAAATGCCCTCCATGGGACTACACGTCTCGCAACTAGATATGAAACGACGAAATATTCTCAAACGTATATGGTGGTGCTGTATTATTCGCGACCGTATAATGCCAATCTGCGTGAGGAGAAATATTCAGATATCCAGCGCTCAATTCGACTTTGCGTCATGCTCGCCGCTGGGATACGACGACATGGTGGACGAACTTGAGGCATCGCGCGTTTATAATATTGCGACCAAGCATAAACTCATTCTAGCCTTGGAGCGGCTAACGGAGCTGTGTGTTACCTTGACGGACATTCTGAGCTTAGTATATCCCACCGAGAGTATACCGATATTGGACGCCGCGGCGCATTCGACGGCTTATGCGCAGGTGCAGGAGCATAAGAGGTCCTTGAGATGCTGGGCTGCTGCTACGAGACCACCGCTGGCTCTGAAGGATCTTCCTCCTAATCCTGGACTATATGAAGACTCCGCAGTCCTGTTTACGAATTTGGTCTGGATTTATTTCCAGTGAGTCGACAAAATGCTAGCTCGGATGCAACGTTTACTGACAACATCACAGCGCCAGTCAAGTAGCAGTCTGCAACTACGAACTTCACCTCGGCCTTGTCCTTGGTCTTCTAACACAAAACCACACGTCCGCCCAAGAAACACAATTTCTCAAAAACAACAGACGAGATTTAAGAAGCGCCACGAAAAGCATAGCAGAATGTTTCGCTCGCCTCCATCCACATCGACTGACACGCTTCCTACCGAGTAGCGCAGTAGCATGCACAGCCCTACCACTTGCGATGCACATGGTCGACATCAAAATGTCGTCCGCCTCTTCAGCCGCCGAGATCTGGGCCCGACCGGAAGTCGCATCAAAACAGTCACGGCTCAATGTTCTGATCCAAGTGTTCAGAGAACTTCACCCGAAATACGATGGCGTGCACTCTATATCCAAGACGATTCGGTACTTCATGGAGTGTGTTGGCGCCGGCGAACCTGCGCAACAAATGTTGCTCACAGACAACACCGACGTCCTCGCCCGAAGCCCCGCCCAATACCTCCGACTAGCCTTGACGATTGATGTGTGTCTAAGCCAAGATCGGCTTGTGCAAGATAGCGATTTCCCCGCTGCCCTTCGACGCTTCGTCAACAGGAACCAAAATCTCATGCCCATACTATTAGGTCAGCCCAGCATCCCAATGCCGATGCAAGTACAAATAGCAAGACCAGCACCATTGCCCCGTCCACTCTCACCGAACACCTACGCAAAGAGCTTCTCAAGGTGGATGGAAGATGATCCCACTGTTGGCTTCGCGCTACAGATGGGCATCGATATCGGCACCCCACAGCATGTGGTGCAAGAAGTTACTGAACGGGCGTATTCGGATAGCACCGAGGAGGTCGAGGAGTCATCTCCGGTGTCTGAAGAGTCGCAGACTTACGAGATTGCCGACAGGACGAGCCCGAGTAGTGTGTCTGCGCCAGAAACCACTGAAGACTTGCTGCAGCGTCTGGAGGGTGCGGTCAATTGGGCCCAGAATGATCAAGCGTTTTATTTTGCACAGGAGATGGGGTTGCTTTCTAATGGTCTTGGGTTTGATCAGCGATATATGTAATTGGGTATTTACGTACTATTAATCAGCTTGCTGCGGCTTCTGTAATGAATTATGAATGATTATCTAGCTTCGTCGACGTCAAGGTTGACCCGTCCAAGAAGCTCGAGTTTTGACCTGCCTGTAGGGGCCAACCTTGAAGCCGAGGAAGCTATATGATCAATCATGACTCATTACATGCCAGATAATCAATGAATTACGATATCAATTCTATAAATCATGAAGATGAAATGACGGGCCCCTGGTTTGCCCCATCCTCTTATTCCATTCCCCTCGCCCTTTCCATCCCCCAATACAAGACCTTGTACAGCTCCATCGTCAACCGCCTACCCAAGGAATATCGAACTCCTGCTCACCGATACACATTAATAGCCTCAGAACCATCCAAATAGCCCAGCGCTGATGAAAGCTAGCAAAGGCGGAAATACCCAGTGCTGCGTCTCCCCGCCCCCAATAATAATCCTACTCACAAAGCCATCTGTCACAGGCAAAAGAATAGTTACGCCCATCGCTTTAGCCATGAGCTTCTCATCACCAGTAGCCCAGATAAGCGTGAGAAGAAGGCCGACTGAAATGTTTCGAATGCCCCAAATGCGCATGAGGGCGTAAGCGAATTTCTTGGCTTCGGCATCTTTGGGGATAGGGAATTCGAGGGCTGTTAGGTGCGCTTCAGGTCGGAAGCTGGCATTTAGCCCGAGGGAGAAGAGAAAGAGGGAGAGTGGAAGTGTGATATTGAAGAGGATGGGGTGAGCCATTTTTCTTTCTTTGAACCTGCTGGTTGAAAATATAGTATGGATAGTCGTCAAAGGTAGTTGGTGGTCAAGGACTGGTATAGCTGAATTGATGAAGCCAAAAGTTGAATGTGAGATTTTATTTATACCTTAAAGCAACGAGAAATGTTATTCTATATATACTTGCATTCTCATCTCTTCGTAAGCTTTACTTCCACGGAAGCTCTAAACCTTTTCACGGCTTACTGCTTACTATAGCCTGGAGATTCGCGAACCCGATGCCCGATGTGAAGGATCGCTCTAGTGGTTCTGTAGCCAATCAAAGCCCATGTGCTGATAAATAATCGTCGGCTTTAAAGCGTTTTCGCGCTTCGGCCGTTGTAGGGCGATGACCTAATCTAGACCAACAATCAAGAGATGTGAGAGACTTATTTGCTGACCGCGTGCTTGAGCTCAATCCTGACAGTCCTCTTAGAGCCGGAATAACATAATGGTGACGATGCAATAACTTCTATCTTCTATCTCACAGCAAAACCGTTTATTCTCGATCAGGCATATTGTTGAAAGGATTGTTGGGATCCGCCCTCTCCTCTTCAACACTCTGTATCGTCTTGACGACCTTTGCCGGAGCTCCTAGAGCGATGGAGTAAGGAGGCAGGCTCTTGGTGACGACTGCACCAGCTCCAACAGTACAACCCTTACCAATGGTAACACCAGGAAGGACCACCACGTTTCCTCCGATCCAGCAGTCGTCCTCAATGCGGATAGGGTGACCGAACTCGACGAACTTGATCCTTGAGAGGACGCTTGTTTCGTGGCCGGCTGTGTAGAGGTTTACGTTGGGACCCATTTGCACTCTGTCGCCGATTATGACAAGACTGGTGTCTAGGATTGTCAATCTGGAAAGAAAGGTCAGAAGTTACACTCTAGAAGTCCATGCAGGGAGGATACCCAAAGTTCATGAAGCAGTTCTTTCCGATAGAGACATTGCTTCCGTAGTCTGGTGAGAAAGGCGCCTCGATAAATGTTCCAGAGCCAACCTCTCCGAGCATCTCAGACAACATCTCAGTACGCTTCTTCTCAATCTCCTCAAAGCTTCCAGTGTTAGGATCAAGATTGTTGAACTTGTAGGATAGACCGCGTGCTCTGTGACGGCCCTCTAGCAACTTTGGGTGAAGAGGGTCGTAGCTACCTCCGCAGTCAGATATCAAGTTGTCAGCCAGAAGTGGATGGTGTGTCGTACAGCATGCCTGAGATCATTTTCTCATATTCTTCGCACCAGGGGACATCCTTGAGGGTTTTGGCGATCTCGATAATTTCTTGGTCTTTTTGTTGTTTAGCCATGATGGAGGGTTTAGGTTAGGTGAGAGACGTGGTGGTCTAGTCGGAGGTAGATGCAGTATAAGAGCTGCTGGTTTAGGTTTTTTGAATAACAGAAGTGTAAAAGGAGAGTAGAGAGAATCTTACTCTTTAAAGCGTCAAGATGATGAGGTCAGTGAGGGTTTAATGGCGGAGTGGGAAGGCGTATCCACAGATCATGCTACTCCACACAGTACATCTGCACAGGGCAGTGGGCTGTACCCGCCCACGAGATAGTGCACTACAATAAGTCACAATGGTCAGAAAGTGGCCCAGAGGAAATGCTCATTAAACCTCTGTTAGTACAAAGAGAATTTACACCAGCTTCAGCAAAAGTCCGAATCCAAGAAACATAGGATACAAATCTCAACAAACTTGTCAATATGGTATAGCATCATATCTTGCTACAGTGTAAATGGGACCTCCGCAAACACGAGATTTCGGCGGAGACTCCGCCAGGGACTACTACCGCAATGGGTAACTATGTCAACCCGGAGATCCATGTTCCTCAACTACGATTCGGTTAGTCGAAGAGTTCAAAGGACGGAGGCCCGTTCTATACACCGCAATTCCTCAATGTGAGTAAAGTTTGAACAAGTTAAGACCGGTTGAAGTTTCGGTCTCCGAAAAAAAGAAACAAGAAAAAGAAAAAGCTCCGTGATTATGACCCATTCACTCATTGCAAGGAGACCAAATTTGCATAACCGGTTATATTTTGTGGATTTTATATACTACCCAACAACCAAGGAGATCCAACTCAAACTTGTCGTGAATATATAGGTGGTCACGAATCAAGAAACAGCCTGGCCAAAACCATTCCCCAACTCAAAAACCGTCAGAAGTGAATCTCCTTCCAAAGCCCGTACCAATCTCATCCCTCGTAAAAGCATTCGTAGTAAAGTGATCGTGAAATATCGTAAGGAGCGTAAGTGGTTTGTAAGAACCGATGGGATGTTGCTCGAGTCCTTCAGAGAAGTCTCTTGTCGTGTTTCGACTGAGCCGCTTAGCGGAAGCCCCAGGAGATGGACTCATCCTTGAAGATGACCTTGCCACCGCCGTTGCCGACGTTGCAGCCCTGGTTGCCGTTCTATACCCATGAGTTAGATAAGTGGATACAAATTCTTGAAAGTGATGATGTCTTACGTTGTTCTGGCAGCAGACCTGGAGACCGTTGCAGACACCTCCAATGCCTCCGAGGGAGATGGAAGTGCAAGTGACATCGTTCTTCTTGTTGCCCTCATTGACACAGCAGTAGAGAGACTGGCCGTTGCCACACTGCATGTTCTGGTTGTTGGGGTTGCCGTTGTTGTTGTTGTTGGTGGGCTTCTCGGGCTTGGCAGGCTTGCCGGGCTTAGGTCCGGGAGGAGGAGGGCCGGGAAGGGCAAGGGCACCAGTGGTGAGAGCGAGGATGGCAAGAGCGGAGAACTTCATGTTGAAGGTTTGGAAAATTGTTTGTCTCGAAAAGAGAGTGTTGAAAAGTAGAGCTGAGGATGTTGTTGAGTGAGTGAGTTGAGAGTGAGTGATGAGGAAAGTTGATTGAGGAGGGAGGATAGATGGGTTTATATATTCGTTTCTCTCCATATAAAACTATCTTTGAAGCCGTCAAGACAGCTCAAATGCATGAAGCTGAAGTCTAGACTCTGGCTCCAACCTCACAACTGAACATCCTGGAACCTCAAGCAGCCCATCATCGTGAGGTTTCGACGCCAGAATTGATTCTCCTCAGCTGAATATGAAGCTATCGAACTCTCTTAGAGCCTCGACGACATCGTGAACACCGATGTGATGCAGAGGTAAGCCCATATTGAAGCCTCAAAACTCCACAACTTAGTAGACATCGTGAGATAGTTGGAGGAGCATAACATGAGGCTGATTCCAGACCTGGTCTAAGACGATAGTCTGATGGGCTGGACCCATGTAGTTGGGTCAATAGGCCGATAGTCCGAAAGTTTCAGAAGTAAGACAAAGAGGTTGGGCTGCATACGGAGAAGAAAGCGGCCTATCGGTTGGCCGATACTGGAGACATGCCTAGACTCCGGCATTAAGCTTACCTTCATGGTTGAGCGTCTTTCGGAAACTCGGGCATACCAAGTTGGCCTGCATAGTCGAGGCGAGTCGACCGTGGAGAAGTTAGTGCTGACAAAAGAAGCAATGACTACATGTGTGCTGGGTATGCATGGTGAAGTGGCGAGCTCCGTCCGACAATCCGACTCCGAGGCGTTTCGAGCTCAGCTTACATGCAGGGATACAGGGGCAAGAGAACCTAAAATCTTTCTGCCTCTCTCAGGGATATGGAAAGCAGGAGTTGGGAGTTGCCTGAGGAGATCTCTTTACGGGACAGCTACTGTGAAGAGTCTTGAATTTAATAGCATTCTTGACAGGGACTTCAATGAACGAGACATACACAATAAAGGCACGCAGATTGATCCTTTGGTCTGATCCTTCCATCGTACAATTACAGGTAGTTCTTCAAAGACCCTGGAAAAGAGGGGTCTTCGCCCGTTATCCCCGGATTTGAGGACCCCTAGGGGCCAACTCATATGCTCTAGGCCAAAGCCAAGAAAGCCGTTGGTACTAACAGGCAAACAAGTCACTGATGTGGGGAAAGCACGAAGACTAGATCGAGTCCAGCGAGAGCTGAAATAACCGACAAGGGTATGAAGAAACGATGTGAGAATCATACAAAGTTAGACAGCCACAGCAAGCGCATACAGTAGTCAAAAAAGGCAATTAGCTACAATTCTACCAAACAAACAACTTACCGAAGTTCCAAAATTCAAAGCTAGATGGATGAATGCTCTCTGTAGCTTTCCAAAGACCGTTAGTTAGTTCCCGATAGCTTCAATATTGCACTATTGCTGCAAGCGCTTTGACCTCACTCTATACGAAGGGGCTCGACTCCAGCAAAACTTAAGCACAGACAAAGACCCCTACCTCACTTCCGTCATACTCAGTCATAACAGACACGAGGCTTTCCAATAGATCCAAATTATCACCTCAGCCTTAAGCCTCATGTAACGCTCCAATGCAGGGTCCAAAGTCGGTCTACACAAATATCAGCCTATGTCTCGCTCTACCCGACTCATTCACAACCATCACCATCGGTTTAGCTTCACTTGCCTCGCTCCGCTCACACTCTCTTTCTGTCTTTGGAGAACAACACTCCTCTATTCAGCTACCTACTTGTCTTAGACTAGCAATCTTTACACATCTTCATCATGCAACTTTCCACTCTTTTCCTCAGCATCGCCATGCTTCAAGGCGCTATCGCGACTCCCGTCGTTGAATCAGCTGCCGAAATTGAGACTCGCGATCTTGCGCCTCGAGCTCCTGCGCTCGGAGATCTTCCCTGGCCCAAGTTGCCGACACTCAAGAGTAAGACGATCTAGAGAATCTCAAAATCTTTCATTCTAACAGGTTAGAAGGGGCCAAGAAGGGTGCCAAGGGAGGCAGCGATTGCGGTTCTTCAGACCCCCCAGAGAACCAGCAAACCACCGCCTGCTCCTCTGGAACACAGTTCTGCTGCACTACTGACGGCTCTGGCAGTAAGTATCTCACTTTGTACTTCTTTCACGCCTCTCTTAACATTGTTTAGCTCAAACATGCTCAAACTCTGAGGTCTGTAACGCAAAGATCATTTGCTGCAACAACAACAACGGCGTAAGTTCAAAGTATCGCATAGCCCATTCGCTTTCATGGTTTCTTACGACCTTTCCAGTTCCAGATGTGCATTGGTGAGATTGACTTTAATGCGCCTGTCACTATCAACATCAACATCTACAAGGGCGGAAAGGGCAAGGGTGGTGGTAAGGGCAAGTCCTACAAGGCTTAGAGTTAGAAAGAGCTTAACCTTTGGAATACTGTGTACTGATTTCTGTTGACACTCCTTATGTATGGTTTCGAATTGGAGATGGGGTGGTAAATATGTACATACTAGTACCGTACCTACTCAATTTGAAGGACAGCAAGTCCCTCTTTACCGTATCATACAATAATTGGTCCCTAATCCGAGTTGATTGTGACGAAAAGGTCTTGGTCCAACTGCATAGAGGTGAGGTCTCTGTACTCTGGCAGACGATGTTGTTGAAGAGCTCCACAACAGCAAGAGAAGATGTAAGTTGATGGAGTTGGGTGGGTTAGGGATTGCCAATCTTTACTAGCTGTCATAGCTATCCGAATTGGGATAGGAGATCCGCCCTACGATCCCCAACATTGTCTTCAGCTTTCCAGATCTGCAGTCAGTGTCGTCAGTATCGACTAACTAGCTAGAGCCTCACCTGAACCGTGCATCCTTAGCGGTCTCCTCCATCCGTCGTGAGCCAAGAGGCTAGCATCGCACGCGAATCTTAGCCTAATGTGGTATCAACATGGAAGCTAGAGATCGCCAACTAGCTCTCTGTCAATCACTACGCGTAGACTTACTGTAAGCATCATACCGTTTTGCGGATACCTTACTATCACAGTCAATGATTTGTTGAACCTGGGCGAAGTATTGTCTCCAACTAGAACTTCCAGACTCTCGCTTAGAAGCCACCTCGCCCCATTTCACGGCTCTCAGACCCGTGATCATGAAGAAGGCTGAAACTAGTACCTGAACAGGCTGATATTCTGGTCTCAGATTGGATCGAAGCTACTGTGGCGGGAACAACGAGAGACGGACCCCTGTCAACTCTAAATCAAATAGCCACCAGTCTAAATTTAGTCACTAGCGGCAGACAACTTGTGAACGGTGATTTCCTGTTGAGGACCTTTGGTGATGTTTGAGGGATAGCTCAGTGAGGGGAAACCCCGCAAAGACAAGAAGATCTCTATCACATTCCGTAAAAAGGTGATCACTTCGACGTTGATCTTTATTCAAAGACCTTACAGGTAGTTTTTAGAAATTGGTCAACTTAACCGCTACTGAAAAGCTCAAATGATTTATGCATAACGCGACAGGTATGCATAAGTCGAGAAACGTGGCCGGCTGCCAACTGAAGCTCTCACGCCTTACACTTCGGAGCCGACAGTCCGGAATGTTCTCTGCATAAAAAAGGCAAGAGAGTTTTTTCTTTGACAGAATTGCCGGGTTTACCGTTTGTTTTGTTTGTTTGTTGGGTGGCAAGGGACACAAAGTTTGACTACTGCAAAGCCCACCAATGGGGCGATTGATAGACTCAATAGTCCAGTCCAATAGTCCCAGGAACGCATATGATAGTCTCTTCGTTTACTTACGAATAGGAAAGGTTGGGGAAAACACGAGCCTTGAATTGCCAATTACAGGTGGGCTGCCGGAATGATTCACGATTCGCTCAATTGAACTATTTCCCCGGAGTGACTATCGTGTATCACATCTACTGGTCTCAAAGCTCACTTGGCAAGTGCCGGGGTAATCGATTCTAGCCAAGACACGGTCCCGGATGCCCGGTCCAAGGGTCCAGAATGGTCTGATCAATACTGCAGAGCATTGTTATCAGATCCTGGATCCTGGATCTGGGGGCTGTGGACCGACGCCGGTGAGACAATGAGTCCACACGTCGGACTGTCGGGATGAGAACATGTCCGATGTACCGTTTTGCCCTTGAGTGCGTTATGCCTTTCCGTACGGTTGGAGGTGGAGGCTATGAGGCTTGAAGGGGTGAGCAGAAAGTGACCGAAACCTCGCCAGCCAGTATCATACTGTCTAAGACTTTCAATTACTAGAGACGGCTAAGGTCGAGTGTAAAACGTGTCCCTCAGTGGGGACGACCCGTGGCAGAACCTCCGGCATGCCCATTCTTGCGGTACTACCGGCCTCTCCCGATGCCACGCAACTCTGAGGTGTACGTACAGGCAACAATGCGTATGTTTGAGAACGGATAGCCCGCTGGCCTGTACTTTGTAGTGACAGGGCGCCTTAGTACTGGTTGGATGGATGCCGTAACTTGTGTGGGGGATAATGGACCGAACTGACGGAGTAGACTCAGCTCTCACCGTCTGAAAAGCTCCAGGGTAGTTTATTAAGAGCAACGATGACGGCTGTTGAGCACAAAAGTGTACTGTTAAGGTAGACCTGTAGTAGTATTGTCATCAAGCCTTTCAACGGCAAGTCTACAGTGATTGAGGGCAAATATCGCTCAATCTATGGAAAGGCGTTGACGACTTTATTGTTCGTTCAAGACATGAAGAATTTGATATCTCACATGTTAAACACAAACTGCATGATGTTGACAAGGTAGGTTGAGTTCCAGAATGCATCAGCATAGATCAGCCCAAGTAAAGGGCCCCTGAATAATGTGCATAAACTTCCACTTCACGTATGAACATCATTCGTTTTCATTTTAATTCATCTTCATATCTACATCTAAAGTCATAATGCGAGAGTAACTAACGACTATCTCAGCTTTTGTCCTCTGCCGCCGGTCCTTTACGAACAGTGCCACTCTCCCTCAGCTTCTCCAAAACCTGTGGGCTAACAGCCTTCCCAAACATCTCTCTCACATCCTCAACAAGTTCTTCGTGCCTCTCAATCGACGCAAAATGTCCACCACTAGTATGAATTCTTTCAAAAACAACAGGACCCAGTGTCCTGCCCCAAGTCTTGGGAACAAACACAATATCCTTGGGAAAGTATGAAAGACCCAGCTGAACACCAGGGATCCAGTCATTGACCTTCTTGGTCAATTCTTGGTCCGCGTGTCTACTCTCGTAGTAGATCCTCGCACTAGCTGCTGGACCCGCTTTGGAGAACTGGTACAGAGAAACCCACGTGAGAATCTCATCGTCGGTCCATTTGTAGTCGTCAGTCCAGTCATGCAGCTTCTCGTAGATCCAGGCTAGGAGGGCTACTGGAGAGTCGGCTAAGCCAAAACCTATAGTCGATGGCTTGGTGCTCATGATCAGGTTGTAAGCAAGGCCTTCGTTGAAGAAGTTCTTCATTTGCTCAATACCCTTTTTCTCTTGTGCTGTGAAGGGGAAGAGCCAGAAGCGGAGGAATTGCCAAGGCGTCTTCAATGGATTGGGAGGGCTGACGGCTGGGATCATGTTCATGTGAGAGGCTAGACAGTGCTCGGGATACTGCGCTCCGATCATTCGCGTGATTATATAACCCCAATCACCTCCTTGTGTGACTCGGAGATTGTCAGCTCAGCGTTACTAGAGGGTAATTTACTAGCTTACCGTATTTCTCATAACCCAGCTTCAACATCAGCTTGTGCATGGTCTCGCCGTATCGCGGGATGCCAAAGCCACGCTTCGATACACCATCTGAGAAGCAATGATTCGGCAAAGACGGTGCAACGACATGGAAGGAAGGTCCATCTTTGGGCTCTGTTAACAGAGGAAGCAACTTGAAAACTTCTGCAAAGCTTCCAGGCCCTATATGAGACGTAAGCGTCACGTTCAGTTACAAAAGTGCTGATATCTACTCACATCCGTGGAAGAATAGCAGCGGAATACTATCGGCCTTGCTACTTCTCTGATGCAAAAAGTGAATCTCAAGATCCCCAAATCCTTCCACAGCAACATTGGTTGTGAACTGGGGATATTGATTCAACTTGGCTTCTTGGGCCCGCCAGTCGAATCCATCTTTCCAGTACGCAGCAAGACGCTTCACGTCGCTAAGACCTGCGCCATAGGTCCAGTCATCAGAGACTTCATCCTCTGCGGGGAATCTCGCACTTTCGAGTTTGTTTTTCAAAAGCTGAATCTCCGATTCCGGAACATTGATTCTGTATGGCTTGATATTATCTGCCATAGTGGATGGGCTCAAAATGATAAGGCTAACAAACGAGAGGTATCGGTGAAGCTATCACGAGTGTCCCACAAGCGATGTTAAATGTCTTGGTGGATCGAAAAATCTCCTTAACTGTCGGAATTTATCAAGTACGCATTGCCTGGCATCTTATCACCTGATATGTCACAAGCAAACCCCGAGTAGCCACGCAAAGACTCTCATAGTACTGTATTGACGTCGTCAATTCCACTACCCCTGGCTTCTTCCTATTCTAAGCGGGCACCACAATCCCTAGCTAGTGTCAGTCAACCTAAGTCAAAGCGACCGAATCCTTCAACAATTTCAGTCTCCTGCGACGGACATCCGCCGAAACCCTGTATCAGAAGCTGGGAACAGAGCGATATGAAGGATCTGAGCGCTGCCTATCCGGACAAGACACGAGTTGCCGGAACCGAAAGCCGTAAGGCTAGCCGATGCACATGTACGGTGGGTAGTATTGTAGCGAGGGATTCAGATTTTCCCTCAACTGGAGAAGCAATCGCTAAAAAGGCCTCTCTACTTACGTAGGTTGTGCAAGGGGCTAGCTTTTGTATCAGAATCCTTCCATGAAGATGAAAGGGCCTATTCACGTCATGATAGAAAGATCCCAAGGCCCTTCTAGCCCAGTTGAGAAGCCAATATGTCTGTATGGGCCGATTCTATTCCTTTGCAGATCAATCCTTCGAAAAGTGGATGTCGGCGTTTAGATAACCATCAGGGCCCAGTATTTGGCCAAGATTATCTCTGCCCACTGAAAATCGGTAGGCTTTAAGATAAATGGGGCAGATTTCAGGACAGAACTACTGAGCCACATGCTTGCTCAGCCTTGCCACAAGGAAAGGAAGGACTTATGGCTGTCAGGGAAGGGGATTGACTTGACCGTTGGGGTGACATCCATCCATCCGCAGATCAACTGAAGTCCCACAAGCAGGATTGAGAAATATGGTGGACTCTCGAGTCAGGCAATGGCGATTGGATAATTCAGGGTATGGATGGTGGAGGTAGACTTGGTGGTATGGAAGGATCAAACACAAGGTTTCGGCATTTCACGATATTCCCCATAGGGCGAATTTCCCGCAAGGTCGCCGATCATAAGCGGCGAATATTTCCCTGCTCTTCAGTGAGCTTCTCCACCGGGCCATGAGTCCTATCTTGACATGGATCCAGCGCCTCAGAGATGCAGAATCCTTACGGCTGTCCCCGCGGAAGACATACCTCTCTATCGACACGGCACCACCACCTCAAGATGACAGTTTTCCTTGGTCAAGATAAAAAAAGCTTGGCCTTGTTACATTGTCGTGGTGGTGGATACCGACCTGCCTGCCGCGTGGGGTTGAGGATGACAATCCTTGCTGGCGGTTAGACCCCTGTTAGCTTCTCTCACGCCCATGGACTTACACCCTCTGACGGAATGCTCAGTATCAGATCTCTGGGCGTAAGAACGACTTGTATTACAAGATACTTGAAAGTTCAAAGAGAAGATTCAGGGTTGAAGACATAAAAGCAGCAAAAACGTACGACAAGAAGCGGAAATACTCATCTTTACACTATCCACTTCAATTTGTTTACCCCAGCACAATGGACTTTACATACCGCTACTCATTTGAGCCTACAGACTACGACACTGACGGTCTATGTGATGGTGTTCCAGTACGTATGCACAAGGGTGCAGACCTGGACGAAGTTGCCATCTTCAAAGCTCAGTACGACTGGGAGAAGCATGTTGGTCCAAAGTTACCCTTTCGAGGTGCTCTAGGCCCTAGACACAACTTTATCTGTCTTACGCTACCTGAGTGTTTGCCTGAGAGGTTAGAGATTGTGTCTTATGCTAATGAGTTTGCTTTCCTTCACGATGGTGAGTGATACCTACCTTGTTTGTTGATGTTTTTCTGACGAAGATAGATATCACTGATGTTGAGTCAGCTGAAACGGTAAGTCTGAGACCCTGTTTTCTTAGTCAATAGCTATTCTAACTATGCACAGGTTGCTGCTGAGAATGATGAGTTCCTTGATGCCCTTCAACAAGGTGTTCGAGAAGGTGACATTGAGAGCCGCGCTTCTGGAAAGCGTCATCTTCAAGCCTGGATCTTCAAACAGATGGCTGCCATTGATCGTGAGCGAGCCATAGCAGCCATGAACGCTTGGGCCACCTTCATCAACACAGGTGCTGGATGCGCCCACGACACAAACTTCAAGTCACTTGATGATTATCTTCACTATAGATCCACTGATGTCGGCTACATGTAAGTCATCCAGCTCACCCAAGTCACCATCTACTAACAAGTTACAGGTTCTGGCATGCTCTCATCATCTTTGGTTGTGCTATCACCATACCCGAGCACGAGGTTGAGCTATGCCACAGACTTGCTCTCCCAGCAATCATGTCAGTCACTCTGACAAATGACATCTGGTCATACGGCAAGGAAGCAGAAGCGGCCGAGAAGTCCGGCAAGCCTGGCGACTTTGTCAATGCTCTTGTTGTCTTGATGCGAGAGCACAACTGCTCCATTGAGGAGGCCGAACGTCTCTGCAGAGCACGAAACAAGATCGAAGTAGCAAAGTGTCTCCAGATCACAAAGGAGACACGTGAGCGAACCGATGTTTCTCAAGATCTCAAGGACTATTTGTATCACATGCTGTTTGGTGTCAGTGGGAACGCTATCTGGAGCACTCAGTGCCGAAGATACCACATGGATGCACCCTACAATGAGAGGCAGCAGGCCAGACTCAACCAGAAGAAGGAGGAGCTGTCTTCAACGTATGACCCTATTCAGGCTTCTAAGGAGGCGATGAAGGAGTCTACTCGTCCTGAGATTCATAGGCTACCTACTCCTGACAGTCCTGCCAAGGAGAGCTTTGCTGTTCGACCTTTGGTCAATGGTAGTGGGGAGTTTGATGGCAACGGATACGCCAATGGTCAAGAGACCAACTTACTTCCCAAGCCTGTTGTCAATGGGCGCTCTGATGCTGAGGAGCGTCCCGCCTTTGAGAGAAAGGGCTCTGCTAAGCGTGCTACCTCAGCAGATGACATTGATTGGACAGCACACAAGAAGGTGGATCATGGCAATGGTCACAAGAAGACTCTGTCAGATCTCATGCTGCAAGACCTGCCTCCCATGGAAGATGATGTAAGTTGAAGCCACCAATATTGCTGCGCACAGCTAACCGGATATAGGTTGTCATGGAACCATACCGATATCTCTGCTCCCTCCCCTCAAAGGGCGTTAGAAACAAGACTATTGATGCTCTCAACTTCTGGCTCAAGGTCCCTGCCGACAGAGCAAATACAATTAAGTCTATCACCGAGAGCCTTCATGGCTCATCACTCATGTAAGTCATCCACCGTACTGAATCATCTTTCCTTACTGACATTTCCAGGCTTGATGATATCGAGGACCACTCTCAGCTCCGACGTGGCAAGCCTTCAGCTCATGCCGTCTTTGGCGAGGCTCAAACCATCAACTCAGCCACATTCCAGTATATCCAATCCGTTAGTCTGATCAGCAAGCTTCAGAGCCCCAAGGCTCTGGGCATCTTCGTTGGTACGTAACAGCTTTACTATGGTACTATGTCAGAGCTAACGACTACGCAGATGAGATTCGACAACTGTTCATTGGGCAGGCCTACGAGCTTCAGTGGACTTCCAACATGATCTGTCCATCTCTGGAGGAGTATCTACAAATGGTAGACGGAAGTAAGTTGTCTTCACAATCATTTTGTACTTCAGGCACTGACCTTGGTAGAAACCGGTGGTCTATTCCGCTTGCTCACACGCCTTATGGCCGCTGAGTCCACAACCCAGCAAGATGTCGACTTCAGCCGCCTCTGCCAACTCTTTGGACGCTACTTCCAAATCCGTGATGATTACGCCAATCTCAAACTGGCAGACGTAAGTATACCTTCCATTACTTTCTGATCTCTACTAACAATCCCAGTACACCCAACAGAAAGGCTTCTGCGAAGACCTTGACGAGGGCAAATTCTCTCTCCCGCTCATTATCGCCTTCAATGAGCAGAACAAAGCACCCAAGGCTGTTGCGCAACTACGTGGTCTGCTGATGCAGCGCTGTATGAATGGGGGTCTGACCTTTGAGCAGAAGGTCCTAGCGCTGAGTCTTATCGATGAGGCTGGTGGTATTGAGGGTACGGAGAAGGTGTTGCATTCACTTTATGGTGAGATGGAGGCTGAGTTGGAGAGATTGGCTGGGGTCTTTGGCGAGGAGAATTGTCAACTTGAACTCATTCTTGAGATGTTGCGCATAGATTAGTTAGTTGCGATATGATATATGGGAAATTGAAATTGGATCTTGTTCAAAATCGACTAGTACTTGCTTCAGTTTTTATGGGTAAAGGTGATATAATAGAGAGCAGGAATGTAAGCTTCGCTGCAATAGAGAACTGAACTATTCAGCTATAAACAAGTTATCTGGCTGTTTAGGATCAAAAGGTGTATATCTACATATGTTATCTAAGTTGCATGTCTCATTCAAGAAGGTTATGTTAAAGTAACGAAGGATAAACATTGAAACTTCCATCATCTTATTCTTTTATGTTATAATATTACTTGCAATTATTGTGTGTTATTATAATTTTAAGTCCCATCTAGAATAAATCTTTGCTCTTTGAAATCTACTCTAAATGCTATGGATTCAATAGGAAACTTATTATCAACCTACATTTTGAACTTGATTGATATTTACTGATTGAGATAGTTAGTCTTGGTTCAGATGAAGCCAAAATTTATTTTCCTAACCTATAGCTCTCTTTTTGCTTAGCATTCGCTTGTGGCTCCCGGCTCTGCGGCACAAAGGTGAACACAGAGCGAGGAATCGGGCACCTACTTCCCCCCAGTCTTATGTCAGACTATCTAATCTACGCGCGTTCAGTCGTTAGTACTGTCACTCGACGCCATGTCAAAGTTTGTGTCTTTCGCCGCCAGCCAATGAGGTTTGATCCTATCCGAGGCTCAGTCACGCAAGATGCCAAGCTGCAAGCAATCCATAAATCAAGGATTGCCATGGTTTTTCTTGGAGAAATGGAGATCATACGAATTGCCTATAGTGGTAGAGTAGTATTGTATGGTTGCCCTTGCATGCTGACAAGGGAGGTGTGAAGGTCGATGCAAAACTGCAAGCTTATCTTAGACATCCACTTCCCCTGCTACGGCACGGTCCGTGGACGCGGTCATCTTAGCAAACCAACTCCGCCTCGTTTTGTTTTTTTCGTAATTCGTAAAGGGTGTCATGGAGCGATGGGATACCCACATGAAGATCTTGGTATAAGCTTACTGTCATTATGGAAATCTCGGCACTGGGCAATGTCAGTAGACGGCCCGTGAAGCCATGTACTTTCCGTCTATTTCCCAACCCCTCCCCCATGGCCAAATAACATACGACTTCTGTCTCCACTAAAGGATCTGGATGTACTTCGCCTGCCAGGATAAGGATTGTCGTTCCTCCGCCCACAACCCGCCTTGTAATTATGCAACCAATCCTTTCTGACAAGCATGTACTTCGCAAGGTCCCCCCACGTGCTTACTCTTGTGTCACCGTTAAGATACATCTTGGCCACCATCCTTCAGAAATACCTTCCAAAGTGAGGGTGTGCTGCCAAGGTAGTTGACGAACCAGGGGTAGAATCCTTCCAGGAACCCTCCGGCAGTTACCCACACTTCACGCTAAGTGAGAAAAACCTTCCGCTCCGGCATTTGCGTCTCTGTCACCATGATTGTCTACGCCCCCCTAGGATTCATGGAGTGAGATTCATGGTAAGAAGCTTCAACAGACGGGCGCGTAGGAACAATGACGAAATAAGGATTCGACAAAGAGGAGGTGGCGTTTTAGGTCTGTTCCTTCTCGGCATATCATGTAGGCAGATAATCTGTAAATGTAATCCCGCTGACATGGTTTCGTAATAGTATCCAAGATCAAAGGTGACGTACCAAAAGGCTTCATAGGAGTCCTTCCTATACCCCGAGATTCCTCGAGACAAACTCACTTTACCTTCTCTCTCTTGCTCAACGGCTTTCCTATCTTATAGACGAAATGGAGAGGCTCAAGATGGACAGTCTCAATATCAACATCAACGATTGGTTCGAGCGAGATCTTCCCAAGACACCAGACTGGAAGCTGTTCGCTCTGGCCAGTCTTACCTTTGTTGTTCTGCGCTTTGCTTGTACTGTCATCTACCGTCTTTACATCTCTCCTCTTTCCAAGTTCCCTGGACCGAAGATTGCTGCTGCTACTCATCTATACGAGTCCTACTATGACTTTTTGAAGAAGGGACAGTACTACAAGGTCATTCAGCGCATGCACGAAGTCTATGGTATGTTGACTTTGTAATTTTCTATGATCAAGCTAATGTGTTAGGTCCAATTGTCCGCGTCACTCCTGATGAACTGTCCATCAATGACCCAGACTTTTATGACACTGTCTATGTCAATGGTAACGTTCGCCGTACAGAGTCCTTTGGCCACTCCTTCGGTGGTGGACTCGGTATTGAAGGTTAGCAATTTCTCCCAGCACCATCAGACTCCCTCTAACTTGGTCAGATACCTTCTTTGCCTCTCAAGACCATGACCTCCACCGCAAGCGAAGAAAGCCAATTGAGCCTTACTTCTCTCGCAACGGTGTCCTGAAGCTTGAGCAGCTCATCAACGAGCGAGTTGAGAAACTGTTTAATAAGTTTCATGAGCTTTCTGGTACTGGTGTCGTCGCTCGTCTTGACTATGCTTTTGAGGCTTTCACTGGTGATGTCATGCAGCACATTTGCATTGAAAAACCTGAGTCGCTACTCAACAGTGATGACTTTTCTTCTGAGTGGTATGAAAAACAGCCACATTTATTTCTGAGATATACTAATTTATTGTTAGGTTTGAGATGCTTCGAAATGTATCTTTGTCAGTGCCACTTATGGGCATGATCCCATGGCTCGTTCAGTAAGTTAAATGGCCTTCATCTCTCGCTGTCGCTAACCATTCGCAGCATCCTCAAGTTCATTCCCGAGCGTCTCATTATCTGGCTCGCTCCAGAAGCCGCTCACTTCCAAAACTTCCGAATCGTAAGTGTTTATGCATTTCCATTCCTCCAGGCACTAACCATCTACAGCAAGCTGGTCGTCAAATTGAGCAAGCCAAGCAGGAGAAATTTGACAATGATCGTAAGGGTGTCGCTACTGTCGGTGGTAAACCCACTCTGTTCCGATTCCTCGTTCACGAGAGCGGCCTCGCACCTGAAGATCTCAGCACTGAAAGACTCCAGAAGGAAGCAATGGTTCTTCTTGGCGGTGGTACAACCACTACTGCGCGCACGGCTACCATGACTTGCTTCTGGATGCTCAGCATGCCCGAGATGGGCCAGCGTCTTCGTGATGAGCTCAAGGATATTATGGCTGAGTATCCCAAGAAGAAACCTTCTTTGACTGAACTTGAAAAACTTCCTTATCTTGGAGCTGTTATCCAGGAAAGCTTGAGGTACGCCCACCCCACGGAGAGGGTTACCCCTGCTTAGTGTGCTGACACTTCCTCTTTCAGAATGGCTTATGGATCCATGCGACGTCTTCCTCGCACCTCGCCCGACCAAGCTCTGCAGTTCAAAGAATGGGTGATCCCTCCTGGGGTAAGTGACACATTGAAATGGGGGCCGAACCAACAAGTTCAGCCTCAAGATTGATAAGCTCACGCGCTAATGCTTGTTCCAACTACAGACTCCCGTTGGCATGAACGCTTATTATCTTCACACTGATCCCAATGCTTTCCCTGAACCAATGGAGTATAAGCCTGAGCGATGGCTGGGCGAGGTTACGCCTGCCATGAAGCGCAGTTTCGTGCCTTTCTCCCGAGGTTCGCGACGCTGCCCCGGCTCCAGGTATGTCTCACCATCATTTTCCGTATGCGAATGAATACTAATACGTGCCCAGCTTGGCTCTTGCCGACCTTCACTTTGTCCTTGCGGCATTGTTTGGACCAACTGGTCCCAAGTTTGAGCTTTTTGAGTCAGACAGGTCTGACGTGGATGCTATTCACGACTATCTGATGCCGCTTCCTCGGCTGGACTCTAAGGGTGTCCGGGTCACCGTTAGATAGATAGAAAATGACTGAATTCACATTTCGTGGAAGAAGATTAAGATCCAAGAGAGGAATGATGCTCCCAAGGTAGTGGTTGAGCAAGGAGAACTTCGGGGTTGAATATTTTCTGCAGTCTCTCATTTGAGTAGAAATATTACGTTCGTTAAAAACAACACACTCCACCCTGGTTCTCCGTGAGGTTGTACACGATAGGTCTAGAGATGAAGGGTAAAACATTGCTCAGCGCCTCTCATTATATCGCCAGAGACAAGTAAAGATTTGTTATTAAATCGTTCAGTCACAGAAACTCAGCGGAACTAGCCAGTCGATCAATAACGCTACAAACTCCATCTGCCTCATGATGAATTACACGGATGATAGTTATTCTGTTCCGTATCAAAGGTCCATTGCTGTGGGCAGTGTTGTCGCTGCAAACATCTTGAAGTCCTCCGTACACGTGTTTGACTACTCAAAAGAATGGACCGAAATAATTAAACCTTCCAGTAATTGTCGCGAGAATGATTAAGCTTCCAGCCTGAACTCTTCAAGTGGTACTGGACATAATTTAATATTCACGATACGTTATTCTTTATTGAGAACAATTTGTATTCAGTATCTGATCTAAACGGATGACTCAATCTATTGTCTTTCCCTTCTTTATGGCGCAAAGTCTCTCGGCTTCAAAGTCAAGATAAGCGGCTTCTTATCCCAAGCAAGGTAGCACTTCTGGGAAGAATGCCAATCCTCCTGGTTGGGGCCCAACTCATAGTCAAATCGATACAAGATTCGACTGACGACAACGCGAATCTCGGCATGAGCAAGATTCTTACCAAGACAGTCCCTCATGCCGAATCCAAAAGGCCGGAACACTGAGCGGTTGTCATTGGCGTACTTGGGGTTGTGCAGCGGGTGAGACGGCTGGAGCCATCGCTCAGGGATGTAATCATCTGGGTCAGCGAAGTTATCGGGGTTGTGAAATGTACCCCACTGGTAGATGGACACGATGACCTGTGATCGTTAGTAAGAATGTTATGGTTTAGGTAGGTGGAAGGCCTCACTCCTTTGGGAAGGTATTTGCCTTCGATCTCGGCGCCTGGGCTGATTCTTGGTGGCGACTCGGCAGCAGGGGGATAAACTCTCAACGCCTCATCAACAGTGGCGTTGAGGTACTCGAGCTGTTTGGTAGTCTTCATGTTGATCTCACTCTCACTCTTGAAAGAGGATCGTACCTCCTCCACCAATCTTTGATAGGCCTGAGGAGAAGTACCAAGGTAGAAGAAGAATCCTGATAGTGCAGTAGTGGTGGTCTCACTAGAGGCACCAATCAAGACGGGACAATCGACGAGGATCTCGGGGTCAGTGAGACCGCCACCATCACGGTTACGACGCATCAAGAAGCTCATAAAGTCTCGACGACCAGGGGTGGGTTGCTCTCCAAGCTTCATACGCTGCATGGCGTGATGGAACGTCATGTTCCGCTGGTCCGTCTCACGCTTGATCTGCTCCTTCCCGGTAAAGAAGAAGTTCATGAGAGGCTCGATGACGGGGTAGTGCTTGACGAAGCGGTTCATGGCATTGCCCTTGACGGCCCAGAAAAAGTTGGACACCCAAGGGTGGTACTCCTGCTTATCCAGACAATCGAAGGGCTGAGAGAAAACAAGCTCCCCTGCAATGTCGAAGAGAAGAAAGTTGATCCAATCAACAATGTTGATAGGATCGCCCACCTTGGCTCGCTCACTCAGACGCTGGAGAAGCATATCCGTGTAAGGCTGGATAACGATTTCCTGCTCAACAAGGGCTTGATCGTTGAAGGCAGACCAAAACTGTCGACGATGACGACGATGGTTCGTCTGATTGGCGCCAAGAATACTGAGCCCATCGCCAGGGAAGATGTACTCGGGATACTTGGGGAACTCGTCATCTTTGCCTCTCATGGCGTACACCTGGAACCAGCCAATACTGCCATCGACGGCAAGGCGGTTAGGACCAATGCGCACGATGGGACCGTACTTCCGGTGCAAGGGCGAGACTCTCCAGATCCAGGTTCCTGAGATGTTGCTCATCCAACGTTCGGGGATGTTGGTAACTGCGAGCCATCTTGGACCGGGGAAAATTGAGAGGGGATGGAACCAAACGCGGTAGATAGCGATGGCTGCCAAAGAGGTGACCAGCTTTGGTACTGTCAGTCACTTCCAACTCGGTAACAAAGATCGAACTTACAGTGGCCAAGCTGATGATGGCAAGGGCCACGAGCTTGTCATGCTCGAGCTTCAAAGCGAAACTCGGAAGCTCCATGTTGCGATAGGAGATTGTCATGGTTGTCGACTGTGATGTTCTGAGCAAGTGCCACTCTTTCCTCTCTTTTCGTCTGTATTTATGTCCGTTTGATCCCGAGCGAAAGAGAAAACATCATCTCACTGGCAGTGACTTTCGTAATCCGACAGGTTTGTTGTCGCTCTTCCCTGATGTCAAGTCTTGGTGCTTGTTCTCAACTTACGCAAGGGCCAAATCCTTTAGAAATCTGACAGGGTGGTTGTGCAGCTTACATACACCCCCTGCAGTAGGATCTGAACCCTGGTATTCGGGCCGCAGTATCTAGACAGGGGTTGAGCCAGGGCGGAGAAGACATCCGGCCGGCAAAGTGGAAGTGTAGGGTGTATGAATCAAGCAGCCACAAATATCTTAACCCTCCGACAGTTGACGATCTGATCTCAGGAGAACGTGGGTTGAAAGGAAGCGGGGAAGGGGGGCAGTCAGATCCTTTGCAGGGATCCATCGTTCGATATTCGCGTTATTTCTCCAAATCCTATTCTAGGCTAGATGGAAGAGAAGTATCGTAGCGTTACTTCCGCTGTGCCTCATACACTGATAGCTCGGGATCAAAACATACGCGGATCCTTCCAGAAATCTCCCGAAGGTACGTCATCAGCAGAGCGACTTCGCGATCAGATAACGAAGCCCGCTTACTGCAGATCCTGTAAGACAGACTGAATCGTCGTTATGGTGATATGGGCCGCTACGGGTGAGCAATCTTCCTATCTGTCCTTTGGTTCTGTCGTGGAGTGGCTTTGATGCAGTTCTGATGTAAGCAGTAAAAGCATGATATGACAGTAAGAATCAGCCCCATCCTGGCCAGCCGGATAGATACTGTATGTTCCGCTACAAGATCGGAAACTGAGCATTTTGATTGACCAAGACATAACCGAGATACGTATCATTTTGTTTTCAATCAAGTGCTTGGGACATAGGCTGTAGGCATCAGAAACGTCGGCTGCCGTAAGCACAAGAGACGAAACACTCTGGTCACTTGTGACGAGATAGTTTGGACTGACACTTACGCTTCTCTAACTTGTTGGCTCAAGTCTTACAGAATGAATGTTCTGTTACCTGCAAGACTAGAGGTTGTTTTCCCAGAACTCTGACATCCGCAGTATTTTGTGAGAGTTTCTTGTGATTGACTGAAGCCTTCAACAAATCAGGGCTAAGAAGCAGCCAAAGCTAACTTAACTTCAAACTGGTAAAAACACAGTCAAAGACATCAATGTTCATGGATGACTCCAGATCATGATAGTAACTGGAAGTACATGTCTACAGGAGCGTTTGGGAGTCATAGTAAATCAAATAACACAAATATCATTGAACTATTCTGCGAACAAGCTAAACAACCCGGTTGACCTTCAAGAACCTTCCAATAGCGTTGATCAAAGAAGCGAAGAGTTCGACAAACCACATAATAATACTGCTTGTTCCAACCATGGTCATCGGGACAACTGTCATGAAGAATGCGCCGAAAGCACCCTCACGGCGAGTGATAGTCTCCCAAAGCTCACCACCGAGAACATCCACAGCACCATCCCACTGGTAGGGGCCAACAACGCGGAACTTCGTGTTGAACTGAGCTCCCGTCAGCCATAAAACGGGTAGACGCCACCAGAGGCCAGGATGCTTAGCACCAGCGTTCCACCCAGCGCGAACACCGTCCCAGAAGCTGGGAACAGCATCCATATCAAGAGCAAGCTGGTAAGCGTAAGACTCGTGATGAACACCATAGTCAATACGCTTGTGACCGCGAAGCTTGAAGTGGTAGTCTTCTCTGGAGCTGAGAGACTTTGCCATCTCAGGGTTGATGAGAGTCATCAGCCAAAGCTGGGCTTGAAGCTCAGCAAGGGGAGGAATAGCACCATAGCCAGGACGGACAAAGCCGATGAAGCCAACGGTAGGATCGTTACGACGCCAGATGCAGCGAACGTCGGCATCTGCGCAGGTTGGGTAGTTTTCACCGTTCTTATTGGCTTCTTCAAAGAAGGCAAACTCCTGGCGGTAGCCAGTGGCGTAGACTATCATGTCTGGCTTGACAGGGCCAAGCGTCTTCATACGCTCTGCCTCAGGACGACCATTTTCCTTAAAGTGCATGATGCCCTTGTCGTCAATGTGGCTGGGCCAAGGGGCAAGGTCGATGTATTTACCGCCTGGAACCTCCTTGACTGGGACTGTGACGAGGGCGCGGCGAATACGCTCTACAATACCAGGGTTGGTAGGGCGGTAAGGCTCACTGATGTAGTGAAGACACCTCCAGACAGCCTTGTTGAAGAAACCTAGCATCTGTTAGTACCTTGATCGTCCATATGTGAGATAACAGGATGACTTACTTTGAGATGTGTGGAAACGCTCTTTGTCGAGGCCCCCAACCCATTGATCAACACCGTCGGTGGTACCAGAGCAAAGCCAGTTGGCAACCTTGATGTTGAAATCTTGGAATCTCCAAGTGAACAGACGATCTCTCAAGAAAGGGGGGAGATACGAATCAAGAAGAGGAGCTTGCCAGCTGACATCAATGGGCAGTTCCTGAGCGTTGGGATTGGGCTTGTTTCCCAGACAAGGGAACAAGATGGGGTTGGGGATTTTCTACAAACGTAGTCAGTTTTGGTTTTCAATATACTACGGGATGAAATTACCTTGGGAGCTCCAAGGAATCCTTGTCTGTGACAGAGAACAACGCGCTTGGTGGGTGAAGTAACAGCAAGGTGAGCAATATCCATACCCGTCTCACCAGTACCCAGAACCACAACCTGGCTACCGTGAGGAAACTCTTCTCTCTTCTTAAACTGAGAAGAGTGCTTGACGATCTTGACCTTGTCAATACCCTGAACATCAGGAATGTTAGGTGTGACATGGAGACCAGTGCAGACAGCGACAGCATCGCATTCCCAAGTCATGTCAACGCCATCAGGACCACGGTAGTGAATGACATGACCACCAGCCTGACCTCTTCTGATCGAAGTGACAGAAGTTGAAAGTGAAATTTCAGGCCAAAGGTTGAAGTGGTCCGCGTACTCTTTCAAGTACCGGATAAACCTTTCTGCGCTGAGGAAGTCTGGGTCTTCAAGATCTGCGCGCCAGTCCGAGAAGCAAGTCAGATACTTGGAGGAGACAAGCTAATTGACTGTCAGTATAGGTATCTTCCAGATGCCTGTTGTGAGCCTTACCTCTGCATCCTCGTAAGTACGCTTTGTAAAAGTACCACCGACCGCATCTTCACGCTCAAAGAGTCGAGCTTCGATGGGGTCAATGTCAAAGAATTTGGTAGCTTCTTTGAGATACTTGAGCGTAGTGAGACCACCAGGGCCAGCACCAACAACAGCGACACGCATATTGGAAAGATAAGACAAAGGATCAGAAGAAGGTTGAGAATGAGGTTGGCTCGTGATGAGTCAAAGGGGAGAGACTTGACAAATAATAGCTACATATCACAACATATACGCGCGCGGCATCTACAGCCTACTCTGCAATACCAAGCTTTACTGTGGCGAGGAAAGTTGCCAAATCCATGCAAGACGAAGGCGTTATCGAATCCTTCAGCTCAACGGACCTGTTTACTAGACAAACTCCCCTCGGGGTGGGTACGTAAGATTCCCCACGACATCCTTGTCAGTTGCCTCATGGATATCACACACCTCGAAAACAACGGCAGAACAAGAATGAGACAATTTTCGTAATCCTTCGGGGATGTCGATGACGAAGGAAGTAAGCGGGATCCACCTCCAGCCTTGGTGACTGTGAGAGCGCCTATTTGGGTAATTCGAGTTTGGATTCTTGGTGTACCTGGTATAAATGATGGGACGGCAGAGTGCCATATCTAGCTGCAGCTATTCGTAACAACTTGAAACCCATCTCCCACTCTATCAACCCATCTTCATTTCTTCGTCATGTCTCAATCAGGCCCTCAGATCATCTTTGGTACAGCATCCATTGGATACGACTCTCTTGCCGAGGAAGATGCCGTCAAGCAGTTCCTCAAAGTAGCTTCTGACAATGGTGTTAAGCAACTCGACACGGCTGCGAGCTATCCCACGGAGGAGGCTACTGGCCAGACTGAAGTCCTCCTCGGAAAGGTCAAGTCCAGCGACGAAGACTGGGTGATTGACACACGAGTTGCTATCAGCCGTAACCTCCAAGGCGCTTTGGCACCTGAAGCTATTGAGAAGAGCTTGAACACCAGTCTGGAGAAGCTTCATCAGAGTTCTGTGAATATTCTCTCAGCTCATATGCCTGATCCTGCTACTTCTTTGGAAGAGCAGGCGAGAGGTTTCGATGAACAGTTCCGCCAGGGCAAGTTCAAGAAGGTAAGACATAACATACATAACTGTTATCTCTGACTAACTTTACATCAGCTGGGTCTTTGCAACTGGCCTCTCGGCATGATTGAGAAGTACATCAAAATCTGTGACGCCAAAGGCTACGTCAAACCTTCTGTCGCCCAGTATATGTACAACTACATCTGGCGAGGCACAGAATCAACCATTCTCCCATTCCTCCGCAAGCACAACATGTCTCTCCACGCCTACAGTCCCTTGGCAGGCGGCTTCCTTACCGGCAAGCCGACAAGCGGCGACACAGCGGGCACACGCTACGGCGAGCCCACCCATCCCCTTACCATCTACAAGTTCATCTACGACAAGGAGCCATTCCACCAAGCCGTCAAGGACCTGTACAGTTTGATCAAGGATGGTGAGGTTGAAAGCACCTCTGATGTTGCGATTCGATGGCTGTACTTCCATTCTAAGCTTGAGCCTCAGGATGCGATTATTCTGGGTGGATCCAAGACTGAGCACTTTGAGAAGAATGTTGCTGCTGTCAAGAAGGGACCTTTGCCTGAGTCTGTTTTGAGGGCTCTTGAGGGGCTGGGGGTTAGTGATGCTGGCATGGGTGATGGAAATGTCTTTGGCTCAGTTTTCGAACAGTAGAGGATACTCTATACTCTCTAGACTAGCGTCAGGGTAGACTATTTGAATTCAAAAGAATGGCAGAACTTTCAAACGAAAACAACACAGCGACATGTCGTAGAAAGACTAGACACTAAAAGCATAAGAGACGAAATAACTTGGTCACTTCATGCATTTTTAGGCAGATGTTTAGACTATTTTACTTTTGTGGCCTAAGCCTTAGTTAGTAACTTCAATAGATTGTCATGGTCGAGACACCTACCAACAGTGCTATGGGAATAATCCAACTTAGGTTTTGAAAGCGGATAACAATCGAGCCCCATGCAGGGCCACATCAGGTTAACGCTGGGCGTGATATGGCTCTTGCTATAGCTAACCACAGCTGTAGCGACAGTCGAAAAGATACATGGAAACAATAGTTGACAGTAAAGGAACAGAGGCAAACGTTTGAGCAATCGGTTTGTTCATCGGGTTCAGAACATTCCATTCCCACTGTTCTCACCACCATGACAAACGCACCAGCAAATATCATAGCATTCCTTCCTGCAACGTCTCTGAGGAGGCATCACCTCGTTTTCTCGCCGTACAAGAAGTTTAACAAAATCTTGCATATGGAACCTCCGTACCAGGTAATCGAGGCTTCTCGATCTCCATAATTCCCATTGGAGGTACTCATCTACTTGTCCCCAGTGAAGACAGGATGACTTGATAAACGCAGATGCACTTGCTGATGTCCCGTCGCCGTCATGGTCAAAGACATCATCCCACTTGACCTCGACATACTCGCCTTCGCAATCGTGGTAGATTGTGTCGTAATTCTGATCAGACAATCTAATCCACTTGGCGCTTTTGTCGATAATCCAGAGGTCCGCTTGATTATTACCTAAAGCATTGTATAGTCGTCGTGCCCAACATCCTCGCGGGGTGTTTCTTTCTCTCTTGAGCGTGTTGAATTCTTCTGGTAAGTTCTGCATCCACGTCTGATCGAACTCGAACGCGACTTTCCCTATCGGTATAGCGTTCAGCCACTCAAAAGTGAAATTACCGTGTTTATGGCTGCTTCTCAATTTCAATGACCTGCCCCGTGTAAAGGACATGCACAGTTGATATTTGCGTAATTCTTTGCACGTCGACTTCCAATCTTTTGCTTTGATGCAAAAGATGTCTCGCTGGGGATATGCAAGCATATGCCACTGTTGGCCGACTGTTTCAAGGTCGATGGTTGCGGGAATTGGGACGTTTTCCGAGTGAGATAGATGTTCGTGATGGCAATACCAGCGGAAAGGTTCTTTCTCGCCGATAGCTTCGTGCTGCACCTCCATCCACAAGTCGTAATAGGTATGTTTGACAATAACCTCTCTGGACTCCTTGCAGGCCGTCCAAAGGCCTCCATCAATGAGGTACGCAGAATTGTTGGTTTTGTATAGGGGCTGTTCTGTGGAGGCTATAGGCCAGTTGCATTGCATTGGAATAACACCTTTGCGGGAGAAGTCGATGTACTGGATACCATGCTCATTCGGGCTGATAGTGCGACATGCCTCTTTCCAAATCTCCAATCGCAGTTCGGTGGGCAGTTGTGGGAAGAGATCGAACATCTTTGAAGTCATTTGGACGAGTGTTTGTAGATGGTTACTTCAAGGTTCGCTAAAGGGTGATGGCTGGGATAGTTGACTGTGTTTGTGTGCTTTCGCAGAGAAAAAGGCTGATGAGCAAAACATGGGTGACCAACTTCTTACATAATTTTGGTTAGAAAGTTAATATGCAAGGTTTCGCCCTAGCCTTGACATGAACAGCTACTTTCTTGTCTTATTGCTGAGGAAAGCTTTATTGTTAATTTGGAGACTAATACTCGCGAAGGCTTGAAACTTATTGGTATGCGTTAAAGAGTCTAATCCATGTGTAGTGTAGTTTTTGGCCATGGGGCAATACATGATTATCCAGTGGCAGCAGGCAGCGAAAGGTTAGATAGTAGAAAGCACTAACGAATATTGAACATAAACTTTTCCAATAAGTTAAAATTTCTTCGAAGTTCTATGACTCTAATCTCCACTTCTTAAACGAGAACTTTGTCCTTTCTTACACTGCATGACAAAGGAGACAAAGTAACTTTTAGTTGGGAAATCCATAAAACGAGAAACTCGAGATCGTCGCGTGGTGTTGGTAAATCATAAAACCCCTACCCTGAACACGCCAAAAGGCACCTTCGGTTTTATGTAACGAAGAACTCAGGCATATAATTATTAGAACATAGGAACATGTTCTTATATTTCCAGAAATATTCGATTATACTGCTTTCGGTTTCGGAACGATGATTTGTTGTTAAACTTTGATACGGTTCATACCAACGGTATTCATCACATAAACCACTCCGGCCTAGTGAAGGGCGTATGCACAGAATCAACAATTATAATACAGCAGTTTCTTTTTATAAAACAAGATAAATTACTCCGTCTTGTCATGGCGCCATCTGTCTGCTATCATTCTGCCGTTGTCCACATGTCATTTATCATTTACGCGTATCGACCGCGTTTCGACGCAGTGTTCAGTCTCATTAGACGAAATACGCGTAGCGAAAAGGAAAACGGTCAACCTTCCCCGTTGCGATCCCAAAAGCAAATCTAAGACCTATAACTGAATCATTATAGTGCAGGGGAATTTAGGAGAGTTTTTGTTCTCGCCAAGCTTAACCTCCGAATGGTCCGAGTGGATCTCGCGTCCGACATCGCGATAAAAGTCCCTGAAGTCGCGATAAGTTCTTCAAAGCATGGGATTCTATCTTGGTTACCGAGATTTAATCGCATCATTTTGGATGTCATTTATGAATATTTGCTATGCTATAACCAAGGAATTTAGAGAAACACAGCGCTTAAAGGCATTTTCTGCCCAGACTCGCTTAACAATTATAGCCCGCGTTTGAAACACGGAAACCTCCAAATACAGCAATTCTCCTTGTTTCAAAACTTAATCGCAGAGTCTAGTGTTTCCAAACTTCCCCAACATCCAATTAGCGTCCTTCTCCTTGTTACAGATCCATCCTGTGGTCAATTCTTCCGCTAATGATAAGAGAGCTGTTCGTATGCTGGCCAATTCAGCTCGAAACAATGACGGAGATTGCATATTGGAGAAAGGGACCATGATTTTTACTCGTATTGATACGAGACTTGGCATTTGAGGGAGCAGTACATATTAAAACACCATGATTTCTTCGTGATCATTGCTGTTTGCTCTTCAGTCCTCACTCGTCAGACAATAACATTCGTTTCTTTATTTCTCTATTCTTTTCATTCGTTGGCATTGACTGTCATTACATTTCACTACACTTTTACACTTTTTACCAACTTGTCTGTTCATCAACATGTCTTCTTCCGTTCTTTTCGCTGCTGGCCTCCTAGTGGGTGCCGCCCAGGCTTACACTCAAGTCAACGCCGCTTCTCCTTTCATGCTCAAGAACATTGACCCTATCGTGTTCC
Organism: Fusarium incarnatum; assembly: GCA_004367075.1. NCBI lineage: Eukaryota > Fungi > Ascomycota > Sordariomycetes > Hypocreales > Nectriaceae > Fusarium > Fusarium incarnatum. Next base: position 56,617 of record QGDZ01000132.1, on the reverse strand, counting down.
CCGGCGAGCACGGCAAGTCTCACTTGCACTCTTTCTTCGGCTCCGATGCCGTCACCGTCGACACCAAGACCAGCGCCGAGCTCCAAAAGGGTTGCACCAACGCCGAGAACCCTAACGATTTGTCCGTCTACTGGATTCCTACTCCTCTGTACACCGCCGATGGAACCAACTACGAGCCTATTCCCGTCATGCGCTTCAGCGCTTACTACAACCTCGGCGAGACACCTGCTGAGGTCGCTATTCCTCAGAACTTGAAGATGGTCGCCGGTGACGCTATGGCTAAGACCCAGGCTGATATGCCTCCTGAGGCCAAGGCTGAATGGACTTGCGAGAGTCAGGCCGTTCCTATCGGAGCTAACGGTTTCCCCACTGGTACCTGCGACACCCACCTCCAGCAACTCCTCTACTTCCCCCAGTGTGTCAACGAACAGACCCTCGAGACCGGCTACAAGTCCCGCGACCACGGCACTCCCAACTGGTGTCCCGAGGGCATGAAGTCCATGCCCCAGTTGCGATTCAGCATCCGCTACGACCTCCGCAAGGTCCTTCCCAACGGCTGGCAAGGCGAGGCTCCCTTCAAGCTCGCCTGTGGAGACGCTTGGTGCTCTCACGGTGATTTCATCAATGGTTGGACTGAGGAGTCTGCTCAGAACATGATTGCTACCACTGCTGAGAAGCAGCACTTTGCCGCTGTCACTGGTGCTCTTGGTGCCCCCGATGCCGGTGTTCAGTGCCAGCCTCGGGATGCTGACCCTGCCAACGGTACTAGCGACTACAACGAGAGCGTTGCTGCTATGAGCAAGCGGGATGTTACTGCTTGGGGATGGAAGAGCAAGTCTCGCCTTGCCCGCTCTGCTTAAAGAGTTTGGATTGAGGGAGATTGGAAGATCATCTAGAAACATATTAATGGGACCAATCCGAGATTTATTCCCCATACTGTTTGAGTTTGCCCACACGTGACCCGCCTGTTTATTGTCGATTGATGATGTCTTTTTTCTCCAACTTCCAGGGCATGGGTCAAAGAGGTCCACTAAGAGCATTTGAACTGACACCTCAGATAGGTAACAATGGAATTGTCCTCATTGTTTTTTTTTATGCCTAAATGAAAATACTCTAGTTCAATATACCTTCAGATAAAGTAACCATTAGCTCATCTCTATGCTCTGGTTGTTGATGCATAAGACCAAACAGTACCTAGGATCCTGTTCCCTTTTGCTTTTATCCCTGGCGACCAATTCTCGCGATACCCTAAAGCAGCCTTAGCTCGACGCCACAAATTGCTTGACAGCGATGTGGCTGAGACACCAGATTTGTGGCGCACACCTCGATGCTGCAATGTCTCATTCGCCCAAACGACTTCACATTTTACACTTCGCCATCAACGCAGGTCTCCTTGCAAAAAGACAGGATTTCCTTGCTAAATGGTGGGTCGGTCACGATAAAAGGCCCAATATTTTAAGATTAAGGTAAGCTAAAAGCTTACAGCCCACCTTTTCCTTAACAGGCAGATTATATTTCCGGGTCTATCTCCTTAACTGAAACGAGAGGTGAAACTTGGCAAGCTCGAACGCTTTGAGATTTTCTGAAGATATATACGTAATGATCAGCCTCGCTTCTGAAAAGAAGAGAGAGAAACGAAGTGAAATGGAAGAGAATGGCGTTGGCGATGTGTCGTTGTTGCACGCGAGATTACAACGGCAAAGGATCCTGTCAGAATTCGGATATTCCCCATTTGGGATGACAGGTTACTATTTTGGAGCAGCTGCTTACTTGTCATACGATCACTTACCAAACTTGTTACGAGAACTTTTGATGTTCTGATTTTGTTGCAACGTTGCCATGATCTGTTGCTGTGTTTTATCTGAAGCTTCTTTCTGTTTGATGAAAGGCCGAGTCTCTGTCCCCATGTTTCGTCCCCTGGAGCACAAGCGAATTGTTGGCAAAAGCTTGAATTTTTATTATGGATCATATTCGATTGGGGTTGTGTCTCCTGATGATCTGCATCTCCATTCCATGTTGGTCGCGTCGTCATCATTCTTTGTCTCCACAAGTGAGTGGCTTTATTCACATCGAGTCTCAACGGCTGCTAATTTCTGACCATAAGATATCTGTCTATTGTCTGCAAGCCACCAACAAAAGAATTAAACTTCAATAATCTATCAAACTCAAAGTTTAGTTAGTCCTGATCATCAATCGTAGGGCTGGCTAGTACGGGCCATCGTTTCTGTAACGCCGGCAGGTCGAGTACCGGTTATAAGGATCATCTTCCCTGCCAAGTCCCATAAGCCGCGTAACACTTACAGCGCCGTGACCAACATCCAACCATCAGAAGCATTGCCCACTAGAATACCAGTTCAGAGATCCTTCAACCGCTGTGGTGGACTCAAGAACAAAGGGACCCTGTTCCTGCTTATTTCAGGGGATGGAACCATAAAACTGATGATCCCGCACATCAAGGGACCCTTTCTGTGACTGTAATTCTCGTCGTTCTTTTTTCTGTTTCTCTTTCGCTATGGCTGTCGCGGCCACTCTATCGTCACGTCCTGCGCTGAGGATAGGAACTGTTATTGCCGTCGGTCTTTTCTTTGTTGTCGTTCTTTCTACCTTCTTCTTTGACTCTGCGAGATCACCTGTTCAGTTTGCGCACGACAAGGCTCAACAGTACTGTGGCTCGTCGCAAGTAACGTAAGAATATATCCTCTTGATTGTAGATCATCACTGATAGACTTTATAGTGTTACGTCTTTTGTATCATCACCTACTACTCCTACTCCTACTCCTACACCAGAGACTACTGGTAACTGCCAAGATCCCTACCGACGACCGGGATACCTCTACATTCCTACCGATAAGAAGGCTTATAGGGATACACAATGGATCCCATTCACTGAAGACCTTCTCAACTCTGAGCCGCCAGAGTATGCCGCTTACCCACCCAAGCACGAGCTTGTCTTCAATGACACCGCCGTCGAACCCGAATACCTCAATGCCGGCAGCAACCCCCAGCAATGGATGCACATGGCCGTTGTCGAAAGCCGTCGTCGATACAAAGAAGCCGGCGTCCCACCACGTAACGCTACAGTAGATCAATTCGTCAACATGAAGGAGGACAACGGTCTTGGCTGGCTCTGGGGCCGTCGCGTAGTCATGTTCGGTGACTCAGTCGATCGCTACAACACACAATTCTTCTGCGAAGAGTTCGGAGGCAAGATCAATCTCCCTATCCAGGATGAATCAGCTCGTCAGGCTAAGGGACTTTGCGAGGTTCCTGCCTTTAACTTCACCCTTATCTACTACCACTCCGCCGGCTCCTTCACATATCGACCTGACTGGTGGTGGATCGAGAAGATGAAGGACGTTGCCTGGGAAGAACGCTGGGATAAGTTCTGGAAACCCCACGAGACACCCATCAACGGCCCTAGAGGTCACCCCGATTTGATTCTCTGGCAGAATGGACTCTGGGACCAAAAGGCGTTCTGGCTGAGCGGTAAAGCGATGGAGAAAGAGGCTGGGAAGCACATGACCAAGAGTCATAGGAAGATGGCATGGGAGGAAATCCGTTTCGTCACTGCACGTATCAAGATGATCGCGCAACGCCTAAACAACGAATTTGGAAAAGACATACCAATAATGTTCCGATCTTTGACGGTACATAAGGAGAGTGGCATGCAAGATGCTGTAATGATGGAGATGGACCGTCTAGGAAGAGCGGTCGCCGAGCAAGCAGGTCATGAAATGTTTGAGTGGTCCAAGCTGATCCACCTCCTTGGAGATTTGTATCAGGATGGTTTACATCCTGGTAAGGGCCCGGCGAGCTGGCTCTGGGGCAATATGATGTTGGAGTCTCTTGCCAGATCTGCTGGGGCCAAGGTAGGAGGAGATGCAAGGGCTCCATATTTCGATGGGTGGGAGGCATGCCATAAAGATTTGTCTGGGTGGGGAGGACGATGACGAATTATTGTATAGAAAGTTGTAGAGGCAAAACGCCATAATTTCATAAATCTGTTAAATCACTCGATCAAATTGCAATAAGTCGATTTTGGAAACTACTTACAAAGGATACCTGGCTTCGGAAGCCCCGAGGTGAGCTTTGTCATGTTCGTGATACAGCACGGGTTTGTTCAGACGCGAGGCGCTTGAACGCAGGCTGTGTTCTTTTGTCCCAGATTTGATATCTCTTTGTTTTGAAGGACACCTCGCGACTATGTTCTTCTTTGTTGTTCGCCGAACAATACGAGGGACTATCCAAGCTGACCTTTCGAGTGCCTTGTTGATCCAGCATGGGTTCGAGTACAAATGTGCCCGCGATCCCCCCAATGTTTTGTCCTGAATCAAACAGTTTCAAATCGCTATCAACACATCATCAGCTTAACAAACCGATAAACCAACAAACCAACAACTTTCTCAACAACAATCTTACAAAGTAACACTACCAAAATGTCAAACTATCACCAAAACGACGACATCTCGCCTGCGGCCTCTACCACCGTGGTTACCCCTACGAGACCCCAACAAAAAGGCACCCTGGCTCTCCTCCCTGCCGAGATCCTTTACCAAATCGCAATTCAAACCAAACCGCTTGAGCAGGGTCCAATAGAGACCCGACCCCTACGTATGTTCTTCAACCAGGAAACCACAGACAAGCACACTGCTGAGTCCAGCACTCTCTCCGCCACAGACTTGAAGAACCTTGGACTAGCTTCTTCCAATCTATTCTATCATATCGCCCCCTTGTACTATCGCGCAGATAATTTCCAGGTCTTCCGCTCCGCTCTCGAGAATGCTGATATCGACGTTATGAGGAGGTGCGCCGAGTTTGGTGCTGCACCTGATAAACATTGGGATCTGGGGGTCTTATGTTGTCCAAGCCATTTTACTCACAGGCCAGTTGATGTTCTTTTAGAGTCCGGTCTACATGGCTCGGCCCCTATTGAAAAGTCTATTCAGGCTTTACAGTGGTTAATAGACCAGGGGTTCGATGTTTATGGGCAGAAGCTGCGTCGAGATGAGGTAATATGGGCGCAACAGTCCGGTGGAGAGAACTGGATGCGAATGCTGGATCCTCTGTTGAAGTCAAAAAGCATGCCAGAACTTCTCATCCACTCCCTAAAGCGGAGTTCTGATAGAAATCAAACAGAAGGCATCTGTCAAATGATCCGTATGCTCCTCGCCCATGGATGTCTATTGCCTTACAACACGGAGGACGACAAGCCATTGGACATAGCTATGCAGCCGGAATGCCCTCCCCATTTTCTTGAACTTTTGCTCGAGCAATACAAACAACATGATGCTAGTGTCAAAGATTGGAGAGATGATTGTCCCGAATCGATGATTACATGGGTTGGTTCTGAGCGTTATGATTGGTTGAAGGGAAGTTTAGTTCAGCAATGGGCGCAAACGTCCTGCTTGAAGGAAGTGACTATTCATCTTTTCCACGATCTCATGACTATGCGTCAGAAGTGCAAGGACAGGTACTATGGGGATATATCTGATGTATTCGAGGAGAAGGTCAAGCTGCTGATAAAGTACGAGTTCGTGGACGAGACCGAGCAGCGGGCTTTGGTTGCTATCGTCGAAGCTCTACGAGATATCACCCCGATGACAGGTCCATCGGGAGACCTCGACATTCATCGTGACGGAAAGAGATGCTGGACTCGTCTTTTCGATGCTCTCCGTCTCTCTGCAGCAGACGAAAACATCGCAGCCGTACCAGAAACGCTAGAAGGGTCTCAGCGAATCCACCGCTTTATACTCGATGAGACATATAACCCCTGGATTACATGCTACTACATGATACTGAGAAATCAGACCGACCGGAATGAGCTTCCTTACCCGTGGCTGAAGGAACAGGGTTTACGCAACGAAGATGACTGGTTCGAAGATGTCGAAGATCCAGTTTTTGATGAACTAGTTTCTGAAAGTTCATTTGAATGGCACGAATTTGACTACGACGGATATATCAGCAAAATTGGGCAGTTGTGGATGGAGAAGGAAGAGCAGAAGAAGAAGGAAGCTGCTGCTGCGGAGGGCGATGGAGAGGGCGATTTGCTCGAGGATTTGGATGACGGAGTTGTTGGGTGATGGAGCACACGAGGGCGAGACATTAGTTATTTTTAGAGTCACGAGCTTTAAATGCTGGTCATTATAAGCCAATGAGAGTATATGTATACTTATGTCTGGGCAATTGTGTGTGCATGCAATTGGGTATTGAGAATTGGCCGTTAAGAGCACAAGAGACAAAATAGTTTAGTCATCTTTAACCAACCTAAACCGCCATCTAGGATACTTTATTTTAGTAGCCTAAGCGTTAGAGAACATTTCTTTTACTATCTACATGGCATGTGATGAGTTCAGCTTGTCTTTTCGTTCAACAAGTAGTTGTCTGCAGTGAGTCCTGGAGTCACATAGTGATACTCAGCCATGATTGCAGTTTTTATCCCCGGACCTTCATTAGCATCTAGGTTCAAAAACTGCGATTATTCTTGTGTTGATTTGATCTGTATATTCGGGACTTAGGCCTCAGAAACTCAAAAATAGCAGTTTTTATCTGGTTTACTAAAGTCACGACGCGTCTTACTGAGACGCCAACTGCCGAGGATTACCTGAGGTCAGAGACACCAACCAATTGGAAACACTCCAATAGCCTTATCAACCGCACTAGAATATTGTTTCCTTTTCTAGAAATCACGAGTTCCTTTCAATAATTGCTAGGATCTGGATTATTGTGAACTCTCAAAAGACGTCCAATCAGAAGTGAAGGTCTGTGTTGAAAGGGTTGAGATTCGAGACCACCTTCTTAAACAGTAGCCTCGGGTTCTCTAGCCGCATTCTGCATCGGGCAGTTTTCCGCCATGTCGCAACCCAAATGATCAACCACCTACAGAATAAGTCAATTGATTGCGATAGAGGAGGTAAGCTGATAGCTAATAAAAAGCATAATAATGTGACCATAATACTGCTTTCCGCAGATTCACCCACAGTCTCAGGATATTCTCTTCTCAAACCTCTCATATTACTACCACCATGCGATCAAAACGAGTCATCTCCATCGTCACTTGCCACGCGGAAGGCGAGGTAGGCGATGTCGTTATCGGCGGCGTAATCGACATCCCAGCCAAGACAATGCACGATAAGCTCGTGCACTACATGGCCGAGAAAGATGATCTACGAAAACTTCTCCTTCAAGAACCTCGCGGTCGCCTAGAGATGAGTGTTAACTTGGTCACTCCTCCTTGCCGGCCTGACGCCGACGCTGGATTCCTTATTATGGCTCCTGGCGACTGGGTTCCTATGTCTGGCTCCAACTGCGTCTGCACAACTACCGTCCTTCTCGAGACGGGTATCGTCCCCATGATTGAGCCGGTTACGACAGTCAGACTCGATACTGCTGCTGGCTTGGTTGTTGCTACCGCGGAGTGTGATAACGGAAAGTGTAAATCCGTTTCTTTCGATAATGTCCCAGCCTTTGTCTATGCTCTGGACAAAGAGATTGACGTCCCAGGCATTGGGGTTATTTCCGTGGACATCGCCTACGGAGGACAATGGTACGTGCTCGTCAAGTCAGAAGCACTAGGAATTAGAGTCGAAACCATCAATGCCGACAGTCTTGTCAACATCGGAAAGAAGATAAAAGCAGCTGTCCTCGCCAACTGCATGCCCACACATCCTGAAAACCCCGCCATCTGCGGTATCAACAATACTATCATCACAGAGCCTTTAGAAGACGGTCCGAATGGGAAGACTGTCAAGCACACTGTCGTCGTTACGCCTGGCCGTCTCGACAGAAGTCCCTGTGGTACTGGAAGCTCGTCACGACTGGCAATTCTTCATGCTAGAGGGCTTATCAAAGAGGGCGAGGAAGTTACGTTTAGAAGTATTATCAACACTGAGTTTGTTGGCAAGATCAGGGGGACTACAAAGGTTGGGGAACTCGATGCGGTCTTGCCGACTATTAAGGGACGGGCCTGGATAACGGGTGAGAAGAATGTGCATCTTGATCCTGAGGATCCTTTCCCTACAGGTTTTCTCTTAAATTAATAGGCAAATACAAATAAACGTTCATGATGACAGCAATTTCAATCATTCTATCGGCGATATAACTGCCGATTATCAGGTGCAAGCTATGAATTTAGAGTAACTTGTCAAGCTGGAAACTGTAGATTCTCATTATGCTTGTTTCTTATAACTCACCATGAAAACAAGTCAACCCCGTAAAGAGGTAAAACACTCGTCACCCGTTCATTTGAACAAATTCTCAACTGAATACCATGCGAAAGAAAGGCAGATAAAGGTTGAATAACATGGCAGCTCAAAGTAAGATTTAGACCAAGTCCAAACTTGAAGATCAAAAACAATTTATTTGAAATGATATGCTATGCTAGGTATCTCTCAATTCTACAACTTCGCTCTGGTCTCAGTAACCTTGCCAACAAGCTCGACAACACCCTCGGCACAACCATAAGATCCCATGTATCCCCAACCGGAGTGTCCATAATTATGAATCACCCAAGTTTCATCATCGAGCTTCTCCTCCTCTAACCTCATGCCACCCTTACGGTAGGGGCGGAACCCGACACCATGTCTAATGATGCTCAAGCCAGTAATGCCCTTGCCACCAGCAATCTCGGGAATCAAATCAACGACTCGCTGCATGATTCGGTTCGCGGTGTTTGGATCAGGTTGAGTGTCCCAATTGCCGATTTGATAAGTTCCACCAATGACTGTGCCTCCGCCTGCAGCTCTTTGCATCGCGTAGATCTCCTCGCCGCTCTCATCGAGAGCGCTAGAACACATGAATAGAGGGAGGTTCTTTGGTGTCTCATTTCTCACAACGACGATTTGACCTCTTGCAGGAGCAACTGTGGTATCCTCAACACCACCAAGCTTCAGCGATCCAAGACCAGTAGCATTCACAATAATGCTCGCCTTCTCGCCAGTATGGCTGAGATACTTGGCCTCGTTGATAGTAGTAAGTATAGCGCGCTTGACGACGACACCGTACTTGAGACATTGGCCAAGTAACCAGGGAAGATAGATAGCTGTGTTGATGCAGATGCCCTGATATTGGAACCCGGAGTCATAACCGGCGGCAAGTTCGGTAGGAGTGTTATCTCTGAAGTTGTTAAAGATATCTTTGAACCAAGGGTTGTCAGCATAGAAGTGGGCTGAGAAACCGGACTTGGCAGATTTCATGTCCCTATCTCGGCGGAGAACGTGCGTTGCTGAACATGCAATTAGCCATTGTATCATATATATGAGATATGAGGCTTACTCTGGAAGTGAATGCCTGCCTCGGGGGTTTCCTCGACGAGCTTCTTGAGGGCAATCCAAGTCCTTCGTTCCCAGCGGCTGGCTTCTTTGGGAGCTAAGCTGTGAAGACTCTGTTAGAAGGCTGCATTTCTGAAGTGAAAAAGTAAACTTACGGGATGACGTTTGCTCCAGCCCATGGTGAAGCGTATTCAGCATCGTAGTCACCGGGCATGTGTTTGCCTACGACAGTGACTTTGTTGCCCTCCTTGGCTAGAAGCAAAGCTGATGTGAGGCCAATCACACCGGCACTACATATATCAGCGATCTTTTCTCATGATACTCCACGAAGTAACAGATAACTCACCCTACAACGACAACCGTGTTATTCGACATGTTGATTATTCGACTATGATAAACGTAGATTATCACCTTCGCTCAGAAAAGAATGGAAGATCAAGACAATACCATGACAACAAGCAAGAACATGATAACTAAAGATACCGACCATTTTAAGTCTATCTTATTCGCTTAACAGACATGGACCTTGATTGGCTATATCGCGGACGCATACCCTTTCAGAATTTGTGGATTTGTCTCTATTAAAAAGGGCATCTGGGGCAGGCTGGGGCAAGCTGGGGTAATCTCCTTGACTGGGTCCACTAGTGCGAACTCAAAGAGATTCGCCTTCGCGCTGGCTTTCCCAAGTCGAAAGATGGTACGAGGGGTCTTGTGATCTACTAAAGATAGCGCTTGCGGTTCTGGGCCCATAGTGTTCCCGATTGAATTGATTGGAGTCTGATTGGTCTCGTAAAGACGGAGGCTGAGGTTATCCAGACACCGAGTTATGAAGATAAATCTCAAAGAGTCAGTGGATCATAGAATCCTACATAAATATGACAAAAGCTCTTTCCAAAAACCGATAGAAGTTTCCAAGTTGGAACTCCTCAAGAAAGTGACCAGTTGCCCAACATGTCAAAAGTAACAGTCTTGTCGCTGTTACCACCAAGCTCAAACTGAACCCCTTCCGCCCGCCCCATAGTTTCAATCATAGTCGAGGACTTGGCATCGTCCGAGAACCACACATAGACCTTCCTGGTCGGAATAATCTCCTCCGAAGAGCCCGGTGACAGGCTGACTCCGGGGCTGGTATAAACAGGTACGAAATTTCCGTCTATCTCACAGTAGAGAATAGTAGAGCACTCTACTTCATTGGTGAAGAGGAAACCATTTGAAGGAGCATCGCTGCTGAAGCCAGTGGAGATAGTGCTGTCTTTGGCGAGACCTGTTTTTGTGCCAAATTTGACGTCTACCATGCTGGTCATCTTGGTTGTAGTGACTAAGAATAAATGTCAGTGTGTCCAAGTAAGATGTAAAGGTTTGTCTTACTTGTTTTGGTGACGCCATTGTTAGTGGTTCCAGTGATTGTAATCACGTTGGCGGCGATTTTATAGTTATCGGTCCATGTGATCTGGGTGCTGGTTCCTATGTCTGGATCAAATTAGTGAGAATTTTATACCGAGAGCAGATAACTCGACATACCATTGGTAGAAGCCACCATGTTATGATAAGTTTTAGCGCCACCGTTGGAGAATTCCATGGCGAAGCAGAGCTTCATGTCTGGGACAGAAGACCATTCCTTTTGCCACTTCTCGTTGAGATTGACGCGGAGAGAATAATGTGCCATGATGGGCAGTTGTAGTAACTGGTCCAAGATTAAAACAATGAAATATATACAAGTCCGGAGTTAATATTGGACATCAGGCAGGAAGTGATATCAGAGAAAGTGGGAAGGGAGGGAAAAGGGAGGATCACTATGCAAATTTATACAGAGATCTCTTCTCAGCTACGTTGCTGGGAAGCCCGCATAAGATGCAGCACTGAAAAGTCTAGACCATCTAGGACTCAGCTGAAAGGCTGGCCATATCGGACAAAGTCTTTTAATGCGTCGAAATCGACATAACGTTTCGTATGCAAATGAGCTACCGCATATCGACGAGCTGAACCAGCGATAGAGTTCAACCCCCGATATAGTTAAACAAGCCATTGGACAGAAAAGAGTCACAAAGTCTTGCATGTAAGCATTAAACGCCGACTAGCGGCAGGTTATCAATAGTCTTTTGACTTCCGAATGGAACTACCCCGCTACCTAGCCCAAGTGAGTCTAATTCCACAGTCAGCTATGATCATACATAGATCAGAGTGTGTTGTAACTTTGTCCGGCCCTGAGATAAGCATATCTTACACGTTTACAAAAGCTTATTGTTGTTGACTGGAAGGGTCCGAACAGATGCATGCACTTCAAAGCCTCCTGTGGCGAAGGTGTTTACACTTAGTAGCCCTTCAATCAAGAAGAAAACCATGTCTGCTGCAACGGATGGAGTATAGACGTGGGAGCTTTCTTAATTTTGAATAATAACGTCAAGTGAATAAGATAGAACTATGATTTATTATGATTCTTGTTGCATACATAACGGTATAAATCCTGTTCTTGGGAGGGATCGAGAACCATGAGCACTATCACTTAATCGATCTAACCGCCACGACGATCTTCCGTGAAACCTCTTCCTTACTTCTCAGCCGGCGCAGGTGAGTGCTCAGTACGCTCCTCATGAGTAGCATGACTCAGCTTAGCCTCAACATCACCCTTCTCAGCCTTGTTTGTAGCATGAGTAGCAACGTGCGTCTTCCAAGCAGGGGTACCGATGTACTTGATACCATTGGGATCTTCAAAGATATGAGTCGTCTCCTCGAGGGTCTTTCCAGCTGTCTCGGGGAACATGAAGAAGACATGGATAAACATGGCGACATTGAAAACGCCGAAGATGATGTAACTCTTCCAAGTAATGTTCTCAAATGCGACAGGCGTGAACAGACCGAGAGCGGTGTTGAAAGCCCAGTTGGATGAGGTGGCGAAAGCAACACCCTTTCCTCGAAGACGGAGGGGGAAGAGCTCGGGAGGGTAAGTCCATGAGGCGGGACCCCAGGTTGGTGCAAAGGAAGCGACGAAGAGATATGTGCAGGCGATCAGACCCTTTGCTGGACCTCCGCCAACGCTCATGGAGACTTGAGGTGACTCGCGCTCGTCCTTGGGGATTTCGGTTCCGTGCGCGGCTAGGATGCCTGCGTTGGCAAACATCCATGTGCACATAAGAGCGGCTCCGATAAGGAAAGTTGGACGACGTCCCCATTTGTCCATCCAGAGAAGGGCAGGGATAGTCATAAGGACATTGATGATGTACTGAATAGAGGAGGCCAGCAGGTTGGCATTGCCTGAGTAGCCCGCCATAGAGAAGACGTAGGAGATGTAGTACACTGGTACCAGTTAGTACGTATAGATCAACTTTTGTATTGTAGAACTTACTCATAACGTTCATGCCAGTAAGTTGTGACCAAATCTGAGTAAACACTCCGATGATAGTTCGGTTCAGCATTCTAGGCTTGAAAAGGTCGAGATACGTCACATCCGCAATTGAAGCCTCGAAAGCACACATATCCTTGATATCCTGCAACTCGAGAGCCACAAAGGGATGATCAGGATCTCCATGTCCATGCACAAGCGTAAGCACAGCATGACACTCATCCCAGCGATCCTTTCTCGCCAGCCATCTTGGCGACTCGGGAAGAAGCATCATCATGAAGAAGAGGAAGATGCCAGGAATCATCTGCAGACCCCAAGGAACTCGGAATGCAGCGGTGGAGTAGTCGGCCGAGGTGCGTCCACCGATGTTGGCGCTACCGTAGGAGATGTAGTACATGATGAGGATGCCCCAGGTAATGGCCCATTGTTGCATACCAATGAAGCGACCGCGCTTGGATGGGGGAGAGATTTCGGCGATGTAGACGGGGACTTGGGCTGATTCGATACCGACGGCGAAACCGTTGATGACACGGCCGACGACGAGCATGCCGATGTTCTGCGATGCGCAGGAGATGATAGAACCGATCATCCTGATTTGTTAGACCAGGCCGTTCTTTGCTTTCGTCCAAGGTTGACTTACCAGATAACACAACCAAGCATGATAGAGTACTTTCTTCCCAACCGATCACTGGTAAAGCCAGAGCATAAAGCTCCAAGCCACGAACCAGCAGCCATACTGGCCGTGATACCACCCTGGTTCAACGACGTTGGACCACTACAGTCCAGATCATCGTCGAATGGCGGACCCTTGGGTCCTTGATTGAAGTAACATTTATAAGAGTTCTCACCCAACTGGGCAGAAATAGAAGAGATGTCAAAACCAAAAAGTGCACCGCCTACTACCGCAGTAGCAGCGATCACGTAAATATTTCCAATAGGCATGATCACTTCAGTTGTGAAAGCTCAGGTCGACAACCTGCCAGCAAAAAGAGCAACGGTGTAACGAACATGTTATATATGCCCAAGCCCAAGGCATCGGGTTACACTTGCCCGACCTTTACCTTTCTTTACCTTGTTCAAAAGATCCTTCAGGGACGAGCATGCGATGCCGAGCCTTCTGATGATGGAGATCATTGCCTGTTGCTGCATAGAAGGATCCACAAGGTCTGGGGTTTGATGAGACGGTGGTAGCCGAACGATTGCACCAATTGATGTCTGAGGATGACGTAGGTTTGTGATTCTACAAGTTTCTGACTTATTACTTGTGAAACGCTGAAAGCCTTTGTATTACTGTAGAAGTGGTTATGTTGTTGTAGTCCTCAATTAAGGCTTGAACATGGTCGTTGTTCAACAAGCTCAATATTGAAGCTCGCAAGAAAAGACCCAGTTCTCCCCCAATATCCTCTCTTCTCCAGAATCTCAATCCACTCACGTCCGAAACGTTACATACAAAATTCCACCCGTGTTGTCCCAGCGCTACGGAAAATATGTCTCTTTTGGCGACGTCCCGCATGAGCAAGTGGTGTCATTGCCGATCACATCACGATCAAGGCACTCTCGGATCCGAAGCGCGTACTATGTACATGGAAATGTTCCCCAGATCTCTCCACACGACAAATAGGTCCGAATACAGGGCATAAGCGCTGCAATGAGATGCAAGAATCGCTCTGGGTCTACGGGGAAGCTTATTACCTTGCGGAGAGTGGGATTTTGTCACATGCGCTGTCGTGTTTTAACAAGCGACGACGGGATGGTGAGAATAGAATGCCTGATTTTTGGTCAAACCACAATTTGGTCCTGTGATGGACGAGAATAATCGACCTTGACAATATCGCATTGTTTACATTTTGCCTAAATTTAATACTCGGTTTCATTGTATTCATCCATTTCTTCCTTAAGTCTGTTCCAGCATTCTAGACATGTTTGCTTGTCATGCGCTTGGTGGGCAGTTTCATTACGAACCGGACTCTGGCGATGCCAAGTCCTGGAACACCGACAGCTCTCACTTGGCGCGTTATTCCCGCCCGAAGGATTCTGTGATTGTAATTTATGATGTCAACTCATGCATATTCGCAACCCTCCGATTCAGTATTTTACGACTACCTTCTTGTTCGCATGGCAGGTGACAAACCTTTGACAAGAGGCAGCCAAGTTGACCTGGACCTTTTGACAGACAGCTCAATTGAGTTGCATGTTTGTCCACACACGGGGTCACACGGTTGCCAATTGAAGGATTGGCCTGTTAGAAGGTCGGAGTATGATGCCATGATCCTCGTGATGCTTGTTTCCTGTACTCGCATTCGCGACCGGTGTGTTTCGCACCACCACGACTCAACCTTAAGCCAGTTAACTTTACGGTCGCGACCGTGTATCTCTATAGCACGACGCTTCCAATTGACTGATTTCAATTCGTACACGATTTAGAAATCTGTTTCAATTGATACGATGTTATCCAATGGGTTTGCGGCGCGAGACTGGACGTCCAAGTAAAATTGCCCGAAGCCTACCACGCGAAACGCGCCGCGCCGCATCAGCTGCCGGAGCTAACACTACCGGGACTACTACCTTCTTTAAGGTTGGCCGTTCCCAATTGCCTTCTATCAGACGAATTCTCCGGAATGCTTCAATCACGCACGACTTGTATGCTTGTGAGAATGTTCATACTTCTTGTTGCTCAATTGTTGTGTGACTGGTGATTGCCGATGGCGACTTCTATTGTACTCAAATGCTACAGCAATGCTATGCTTCCAAAACTCCTCGTTTGCTGTTTCTCTATTCCCAATTCCATAACCCCAATGCAAATGCAGTCATACTTCATAACGTTGTCTCATGCCCCAAACTCCTCAATCACACTCCTCGCTTCGGTAAAGTCATTATCAACACCAACATACCCCATCTCCAATCCAAATCCTTCTGGTCCACCAACCTTCATACCCTTATCCGTCTTCCACAACGGATGCGCAGGTAGCGCAATGACATTCACTCTCAATCCGTAACGGAGATCCTGCGATCCGATGCCCTCGCCGTCTTGGCCGAGGATGGAGATCAGGTCGGGGACGGTGCAGACTACTTCTTGAGAAGCTTCTGTGCCGTCGGCGTCGCTAAGAGCTGCGTAGAGGTATTCGTTTTGGAAGGGGATGATCATGTGTTTGTCGGAATCGGGGAGGGTTTTGTTGGAGCCGTGTGTTTCGCGCTCGTCGGCGCTGAGCGGAGCGATGACTACCGAACCCATTGTGTAGCCGCCGCCGATGTATCGTCTCACATCAACAATCTTTCCGGTGAAGAGAAGCTTTCCAGCGCAAACGTCAAACTAAACACCATTAGCGACGCTTCGGATTAAAGCGACAAGAGGTTGACTTACAATCGCGTCTACATAGCTGGTCTTCTTCCGTCGCGCGTTATGCACAGCGCGACCGAGATACCACGCTTGAGAAACAGTGTTGGGAACACCATGCGACTTAATCACCGAGCCGGGAAGAGGATTGGCGCATACGGCGCAGCCGAGACCGAGTTCAATGACGGTTGTTCGGAGGAGGGATTCTAAGCGGACGGGGTTGTCGGTACTCTGTTGTTGTTAGTATGGGACTGAGCGGGTGGTGACGGGCGACTTACCATTACTACGCTGACGTTGCCCCTCGCGTCGGAGAGAACGCATGGTGTCAGAGAGTGGCCGTAGACACTGAATGTGGCTGCATAAATCAGTAAAGAGAATTGAAACGAGATACTGGAGGACATACCATGATACATGGTTGGGTATGCTCGACCCATAGCATCACCATCAACGACAGGCATATCAAAGTGCACAGCCGAAGGGAAAGCACTCATGCCATTTCCACCACCACTGCACCCGTTAGCATCGATGTCCTCTCTCATATTGTGATTGACTTACATTTCATCAATGTACATGCCGTCAAAAGTCTTGTTCCCAACGACTTTATTGACGGCATTAATCCCTGTAACAATCTCATTCCCACCCGCAATGCGCTCATTGATCACACTCGGACTTCCATACCACGAACCAAAGCAAACCATCGCATCATCATCAAGAGCCTTGGGCGAAATGACTCTCATCTTCTTCTCGGGGTTCTTTCGTAGCGCGTCGAGACTCTTGAGGTATTCGTGGTGTGTTGGGCCGCCGCCGCCTGTTCCCAGAACACCACATCCTGTGGCGATCATTTCGAGGTCGACTTCTGAGAGATACCATGTTCCGTCTTGGACATCGGGTCTGTATGCGTCGAGATCGATGTGCAAGGATGGCTTGTATGTTGGTACGAGGGCATCAGGCACGCTGACCTTTTCGCCCTCGTCTTCCTCAAACTCATGCATAATCGTCACAGGTGGTGAAGGTGGTGGTGTGAGTTCCTCAGGGATAGCGAGATGACCAACAGCGCGAACTTGTATCCGAAGCGCCCCGTTGGACATGTACTGAAGCGGCATCTTGTTGATCTCGACGATCTTGACATCACTCTTGGCGGCGCCCTTGGCAATAGCGAGATCAATTGCTTTCGCGCATGCAGCATCGACAATTGTCTTTTCGGATCGTCCTTCGGGGATTTCCACCACGTCGATTTCGCCAGAGACCTTGGCAATTGCGGCACCGACAGCATTGGCTGCACCTTGATGTATCGGGACGATGCATTTGTCCACACCGGCGAGGGTCTCGGTGACGAGCAGGGCGCCTCCACCAACAAGTAAGACATGCACCGGGGCTGAAGAGACCTTCATCTGCTCAACGACAGTCTCAAGCATCTTGTTCAATTCCTTGCGGCCATTTTCCACGACAAAAGGCGGAACATCGCTGACCAGAGAAGCATCTCCCAGATGAACCTTGCCCAGCGCGACAACGATATCACTCGCCGTCAAAGTCTTGCCGCCAAAGATCTTTGCTTCCTGCTGTAGGCAGTGACCGACTGATCCAGGTCCAATAGTCACATTTTCCGTCTCAGCGTCGACTTGCACTTTGCTCCCCCCTCCAAGACCAATTGAGACAACCTCGGGCATAGAGAATGCAGTCCGGACACCACCCACTTCGACAAAACCGGGCGCTTGACGGGGAAATCCAGAGGGCAGCAAAGCGCAAACATCCGTAGTAGTACCTCCGATATCGACGACAAGAATTTGCGGCTCCTCCTCTTCAGCTTCCTTGTGATGGTCCAGCCCAGCAAGGAACGCAGCGCCGGTCATACTATTCGTAGGACCACTGGCAAAAGTCTTGATCGGGAATTCGGCAGCGGTATCCGCATCGATCAACGTTCCGTCGTTCTGTGATAGGAAGAGTGGGCATGTAAGTTGCAGTCGATGCATGGCTCGCTTAAAGCCCTTCTTGACACGATGGCCGGTCCGTAAGATAGAGGCGTTGAGAATGGTGGCATTTTCGCGTTCTAGAAATCCTGTTGGGCCGATGTCGTGAGAACATACGACTTGTAATCCTGGACATTCCTCAAGAATAATTCGTCGGCATTGTTCCTCGTGAAGACCATCATGGTCGAGTGGTGAGAATACTCCCACCAAAGCTATGACGTTGATACCCTTGGCGACAACATCCCTGGCAGCTTGTCGAATTTGTTCCTCGTTTAACGGCAATATCTCCCGTCCGTCAATCTCCAGTCCTCCATCAAGATAATAAACCCCTCCGTCAAGAATCGTCCTGAGTCCTAAGGGAAAATCGGCAAATGGTGGTAATTGTCTAGTAAAGGGCCCGCATAGTCTTAGTACAGCGACACGGTCAAGTCTTCTGGCGTCTGCTTCTACAAGAGCGTTGATGAAATGTGTTGTCCCTATGGTAACGCTGAGGACGCAACTCTGATCAACATCGGAATCGCGAATGACTGCTCTTATCGCTGCTTCAATACCGCTGGTGATGTCTTTTGTTGTGCTCGCTTTGTGAGAGGCCAGGACGCCACGGCCGGGGTTGTTGGTGGCTCGTATGTCGAGGATTGCGGCGTCAGTGTTTGTACCTCCAACATCGACTCCAATTCGGTAGAGGGAGGGCATTGTTTCTGTCTTTAGTTTGGCCAGGCCTGATAGCATGACATAGTACTTGGCTGATGGAAAGGGTACAGTATGTTTATGTATGTCAATCCATCTCTGAATTTTTCTCTATTCCATTCCCCCGAAGCATTAAAAGAGAAAAGAAGAAAAAAATAGTACTCCGATGCTTTCCTTTTCGCTATCCATGGGACTTGTCCTGAAGGAGGGGCAAAATTGGGCAAGTTGGCCGACGCCAAGCGGAGCAAAACTTGCCCGATTGAGTGGGAGTGGGCATTTCATGGGCTCCATTCCCCCCGGTAGTTACTCTCCGGGTGTCTGTCACTGTATGCTTGCAGATGCAGGTAAGCTGAGCCTGCAGCTGGTTGACCGAGAGGGCCTGTCTGTCGCCTGTACAGTGACGGAGACAGTGACAGGGAAGGGTAAAAATCTGAACCACTCCCTCGGAGTCTCACATTTCTATTTCTCCGATGGATTTTGATCGAAACAGACGGGACCCTCACAGTCCCCGATGAATGACCCAATCTTGCCAGCTGCCGCCAAGATAACATGATGGTCTGTGATCTGTTCAAGCATTGAAATCGTAATCTCATCTTCAGCTCTCGTCGATCCTCTCCCCATCCTCCCCATTATCTCCCAATTTACTTGATTACTGGCCAATGCGTCTCTTGGAGCCTTTTTCTCTCTTCCGCATTCCAACAAATGTATTGTTAAGAGCAAAAGGTTCTGGGGTAGGGGGTACGTAGTAGTGTTACAGTGGCTAACCCGTTGTAAGGAATGGGTTCGTCTCATCTTGTTTTCCCCAGTAAAGATAAGGCTGAGTAAACTAAAGCTGATGAAGCACAAACTAAGTTTCGAGGGGTGCGTCTGTGTGTCTTGCTTGGGCTTGGGTCTCTTTTTTCCCCATTCCCCATACCCATAAACCCCTTCTCTTTCCCTTCACGAGAGCTACCAAGCTACTGCATACACTATTGATTCTGAATCTTGATTCTGGCTTATTTTTTCGATCGGTCTAGAAAAAGAGAAGAACTCGCCTAATTGAGGCTATTCCGACTTCCTCATGGCTTTGTCGAAACTTCTCCAGCGAATTGAGCTACCGCGTGGCTCACAGTTCATCGTACGTCACTTTTTCCCTTTTCTTGTCCTTCGCCGAGACGCGCTCAGCTCAATTGGATTGCATCGTGTTAACCCCCTGGTGAAAATAGAACGAGGATGTTAGACCAGTAGCAAGCGAAAGACGAACTTGGACGTTTCTTACGTTCCATAACTTTTGTAAGTTGCTTATTCTCAAGCCCCAAGTCCCTATGAGGCAAAGCAAAACATGCATGCGTCTGCATATAGGCGAATCGTTTTTGGCTATTCCTCCTTCCTTCTCTGATCTGACCTGATCTGATCACTGACCGCTGCATGCGACATGGAACAGGGCTCTTGATCAATTGCAACATCGCTACCTACTTGACGGGAAGCGCACTTATTCCATTGGGGTTGACGTGGTGGCAGGCAATTATTGCCATTATTTTGGGCAACGTCCTTGCGACGGCCGCGCTGATTCTTGCTTCTTTGGCGGGTGCTTATTATCACAGTAAGTCGTCAATTGGATGGTTGGCGATGGTTATAACTGACAATTGCAGTTGGATTCCCTGTCTTTAGCAGGGCTGTTTGGGGAATCTGGGGCTCTCAATTCGTCATCTGGAACCGCATCTTCTTGTCCCTCGGTATGCTCCCTCGACCCCTCTGTCAGCACATCAATTAACAACTGCAGTCTGGTACGGCTTCCAATCATGGGTCGGCGGACAATGCACGTATCTCATGCTTCTGTCATGGGATCCCAACCTCGAGAAACACGTCCCTAATACGATCCCCGCCGAAACGGGCATGACATCCGCTCAATTCCTGTCCTACTTCATCTTCTGCGTCGTTACGCTGCCGTTCCTATGGATCCGACCGCACAAGATACAAAAGTTCTTTTACTTTGCCAGTTCAGTTACCCTCGTCTTCTTTGTGGTGCTCTTGATCTGGGCGCTCGCGACGATGGGGTCTGATGGCTTTGGCGATACGATTAGTGACAGCACGCCTCTTCCTACGACTGGTGGACCGAACAGCGTTACTTGGCTATTGATTTCGGGAATTATGTCGACTGTTGGAGGCATTGCAGCTGGGATTCTTAACCAGAACGATTATGCGCGTCTTGCGAGAAAACCCGGAGATGCCATTTGGGGCCAGACTTTTGCGTTCCCGCTCTACAGTATTGGCGCTTCAGTCATTGGTATTTTGGTTACGGCTGCGACACAGAAACGAATGGGCGAGGCTATCTGGAATCCTCCTACGTTATTCGCAGCTATGTTGGCCAAGGATCCAAGCTCCGGCACCCGAGCAGCTGTCTTCTTCGCTGGTCTCGCATTGTCCATCTCCCAAATGGGCAGCAATCTACCAGGCAATGCACTCTCGGGCGGCATCGACCTCGCCTCTGTCTTCCCCAAGTACATTAACATCCGTCGTGGCGCGTACTTGATGGCTCTCCTCAGTCCCATCGTCAATCCATGGCGACTCGTCAACACAGCGACAGTCTTCCTCACAGTCCTCTCAGGCTATAGCGTGTTCCTCGCCCCCATGACTGGTCTCATGGTCGCCCACTACAATCTGGTGGCAAAGGGCAAGATCAACGTCGACGACTTGTATGTGGGTCACAGCCGAAGCATTTACTGGTACAGCGCTGGTGTCAATTGGCGTGCTTTCGCAGCGGTAAGTTCCATATATTTTGCGCTTTGACTCGCTCGACACGGAGTTTATGGGTCTTGCCGGACTTTTTGCTAACTGACCTCTTAGTGGATTGTGGGCGTCGTGCCGCAAATGCCGGGCTTCATTGCTGCTGTCAACCCTTCAGTGCAGGTTTCAGACGGTGCAATTGAGCTGTACCGATTGAATTACCTCTTTGGGTTCATGACCAGTGCAGTCGTGTATTACGTGCTTCACTTGGTTTGTCCAGAGAGAAAATTGGACGAGTTTCTCAAAGACGGCATCTCTGCGCAGGAGACGCAGCAAAAGTACCATGAGAGTTGGAACATGCCGTACACTGATGGTGAGCCCGGAAGCCAAGAGCGCATCATTGTCCCGCACAATAAGGGGCCTGATTCCTTGGCGACATCTGTTTAATTTAGGGATGTTTGTTTGATGTTGAGGCGATTGGATTGATTGGATTGCGAGCCTTTGTTTTAGAGTTTGTTGTAATTAAAAGTCGACAAGACACACCTTGTATTACTATTAGTATTATTATGGAAGAAAGAGATGGAAGTCATTCCCATGGCGCTGGGACCAGATCCATGATTCAGGGACAGCCTACAGCAATAGACCCTGTATTGTGATCGTCAAGGATCGTCACCCGCGATCAGATTCTCAATCTCCAGGCCGTCTTGTCTCGGACTCAAAAGGTCCAAGTCATGTTTGTTCCAACATAATTTGCTACAGAACCAACAACTAGTACGTAATTAGACCAGTTTCGATGATCGTATCTACATCCGGTCAAGACCGCTCCATCAAGTGCCGAGACCAGAGAGAAGCCAAAGAGAAGCACCACCCCTGGAGAGCCCCCCGACCCTTGTCGGCCAACTTATCTTTCCCCCCATTCCCTCCCTCTCCATCACGCCAGTTTTTTTCGCCGACACGAACTCGCTTGCTTTTCTTTACTTTCCCTCTTCTTTGGCAAGTTCTTTTTTTGTTCGCTGACAATTCGGTCCATTG
Source organism: Fusarium incarnatum (assembly GCA_004367075.1). Taxonomy (NCBI): domain Eukaryota; kingdom Fungi; phylum Ascomycota; class Sordariomycetes; order Hypocreales; family Nectriaceae; genus Fusarium; species Fusarium incarnatum. Next base: position 34,285 of record QGDZ01000132.1, on the reverse strand, counting down.
TCTCCACGCCTCCTTATTCTCCGATTACCGGTTGGCTTCGGGTACCTGAAAGAAGAAGAAGAAGAATAGAAGCCCCATCTCAGGCACACGATGGACCATACCATGGATCATGTTAATGTTCCTCCTCCCCCATTGGATCAAAATCATGGTCATGGTCATGGTAATGGTCATGATCAACATCATCCTGAAAGGGCAACTTCTTCGGCCACTCCCCGCAAGTTCAGCATTCGCAGTAACTTTGGTAAAGCGCGTCAACCCAGAAGTCGCAAGAACAGACCCTGCGACGCGTGTCGGCGCCGCAAGACGGCTTGTGTCATAACTTCTGAGCCCCCATGTGAGAGGCGCCCGATTTTCCATCCATCCATCCCCACTGTTATTCATTCTATCCATCATTGTTTCATTACCGTACTATCGGTTCTACCTCTACTCTATTCTACCACCCTTGACTTATCGCATCCACTTATGCCATCGCCTATACATACCATCTATACTATAACCTCAATCAACTGACCAGTGCATCAATTGTAACTCAGGCCTGTTTTGCAAAAGCAGAGGCTTAGTATGCCAATCCCTCTCCGATACCGACCCTCTGGGTCCTCGGCCCGGACCTTCTTCTACTTCGGGGTATAACATCCCTGGTCCTGGAGGGCCATCGCCTTCAGGTGCCGAATCCTCCAAGAGTTATGACGCGACAAGTCCAGCATCGGTCACAGCTTCAACCTCCGTCACTGGCACAACCTCAGCCATATCTCCCTCCGCTACCTCGGAAGTAAATCGTCACAGATCTGAACCAGCAGCCGTTGTACACAACGGTCTTGTCCGGCCCCATCCTCCGCCTGTTCCCGGACAGAGTCCTTCCGGACTAAACTCACTCAGCCTTGATCCACCCCGTCTTGAACCTAATCAGGAAGCTGTATATGCTCTTGAAGATGTACCTGGCAGAACAGCCCATGCTATGGCGTTAGCCTCGGAGCAGGATCCTTACTTTCTCGACGCCTTTAGATCAGTGCTGCTTAGTGAGAGAGAAGGTATCGACGCCAACTTTGTCCAGGTCTATCATGGCGGACCTGACCAGGATGATTACCCGATGCACTTTTTGCTTCTGTTGGATGAGTTCCCCGATCATAAGAATGAAGCCACAAAGATGGCTTCCGACTCTATCGAGCGCCTCGTTTGGCCCCACGGCCCGGCCCTCGTACGTCTTTACTTCCGCCACGTCCATGCAGGGTTCCCCGTAGTCCACAAGACTCGCTTCCTACGTCAATACGCAACATCAAAGCTTGACATACCCTCGTCACTAAGAGGCGCTGTGTACGCCCTCGCTTGCGTCTTCTGGTCCCAGGACGCCGGCCTTGCTAGGATCCCATGTCCCTTCAAACAGCACGAACTAACCAACAATGCTCAAGAGGCGCTACGACGAGAACTCGAGGCACCTAATCTGTCTCGGTTAATGTCATGCTTGTTGCTGCTTCATATGAAGCCTCCAGAGATAGACAGCGTCGAGACGCCGTACACCTGGGTGATGGCATGTCAAGCAACATCCGTCGCGCAGATGCTGGGTCTGCACCAGGATCCTGACAAATGGAACATTGCGCCTTGGGAGAAGAGGTTGAGGAAGAAGCTCTGGTGGGCGACTTTCTACACGGACTGCTGGTCGGCAGTGGCTCATGGTAACCCTCCTCATATCAGCTACGAGTCTTTCACCACGCCCCCGCCGGATATGGATGATCTCCGATGTGGTGAGGATATCCCTGATGATCTGCGATACTTGATTGATCCAGAGGATTCCACATTTCGCGTCGTGGACGGTGCGCGCTTCCTCGAGCAGATCACTGTGTCAAGAGAGATGCGTGCTATCCTGGACTGCAGCCAGTAAGTTCCACCCCGGTGTGATGTCTACACAGTCACTTACATGAAGCAGTGGTGTACGATCAAACACACAGACACGTCAACAATTAATACCCATTCGCGAGACGCTTAAGGAATGGCCCAGTCTCATCCCGAGCTGCCTAGCTGTGAGACCTTATGCTCACAACGGTACGTCACTTGCACAGTTGGCCGATCATAACTGACATCTACAGGACCCCTGCATATATCATTCTTCGCAACACAGGTGCTTCTCTGGCGTGGCCTGATGTTCCCCGCTACGAGAGCCGCAAAGGTCACCCCCGGTTCAAACCTCCAAAGGTGGCTCTCTACCGCGCTCGCCGAATTTGAACTATTCACGACATTTATGTCATATATCACCGAGGAAGAACTGACCAGCTTCTGGGGTCGCTGTAAGTTACTCGCACCCAATCCCAGACATCTTCTTGTATTAACACCCTCTAGTTGCCCGATCACAACTCATTCTTTGCGGAAACTTCTTGATCTACCTCTTCCTACTAGCCAGTGACCCGCGCGACATCGAGGCGGCTTACAGACTATTGGAGAAGTTCCACTTATCGCTGCAGAGACTCGGTGCTACCGAGGATACAGCCGCGCAGGTGTTTTTGAGGCCTGTTATTTTGAGGATTGATTCGTTCTTTATGCAAGCTACGGAGTTGATCAAACACGGGAGGACGGTCAAGCTCGAACCGCCTGTTATGACGGTGCCGAGGGGAGAGTAGTCAGATCATGACTTGACTACATGATAATTCTCCTATAACGAATTGAATGACATGAAGATGACGTCCTGGTCAATCATGCTGGTAATATGCAACAAGTCTTACACCTTGAGGATACACACCGTACCACGTCACCTCAAGCATGCGTATCGCAACACCTTCGGCGAATACATGCATATTTACAAACTATTGATGCAACCAAACAACCCTTGTGGTCCTGTCTTACATGCGTGAATCTGACGTCGGCCAACTCTGATCAATTATCAGATTCCTTAAGATCGGCGTGCTTAGCTTCGGGATAAAAAGACGTTGACCCCACCTCGCTTATTTTGTTCGCCGATAACGCTCCAGGGGGTTGAGGGTCGTCTGGATTGCCTCGAAGGAGATACTTGCATTAGTATCATGCAGATGTCTTCAAAGTTGGCCGTTCAGCCTGTTTTCTCTTGCGGGTTGCTTTTTGGATGGTTTGTATGGTGTCGGGATGGGTTATGAGACGGCTGTCGGGTAATGTGACGATTCACTTGGAATATGTATAGGGTATGTTTGCTGGAAGTTTAACCATGACAACATGGGAAGACCTTTGGGATACATAGGTCCCTTACTTCAATTGATCTTCAAGAGCAATACCTATTAAACTTGTTTTAATTCTGAGGCAAGTACTCATTGTGGCTGAAGGAACTATGGTCGACATCGCTTGAACATTCTACCTTGCCAGCCATTTTAACAATTCGGCCATAAACTGGTCATATCCGTCAACGAACGAGACATGACCAGCATCTGGAATGATGACTAGATCAATGTTCTGGCTCTTACCCGCCTCGTCAAAGCTCTGCTGGATCTCATCTCTCATCTCAGCCATAGTCTGCGGCAGGTTCGCATCCTTCTCACCAACAATACAAACAGCATCATCAACAGAAGCACCAATCTTCGACAAGCGCGGCCTCAGGTCAAACGTCTTGCTACTAAGCGCGTTACAGCATGTAATAAACCCGTCAAGAGTCGAGCCGGACATGACTTTTCGCATTCGTTGGGTTTCGTCAGGATTTTTCTCCATCCAGTCTTTCCCGAACCAGCGATCCATGGTACTTTCGATCATTGACTCCAGGTTGCCTGCTTCCCTGGCTGCAGCGACGCGAGTGGTAAACGTATCTTCTGTACCTGCGTTGATGGGCGATGAAGAAATGGTGTCGCAGATGGCGAGCTTTTGAACAATGTTGGGATATTTGGTTGTAAAGTAGACACCAGCTGATGCTCCCATTGAGACACCGACCCATGAGTGAACCTTGTTAATTGATAGGGCCTTTAGTAGGTGATGCACATCGTCGGCCATCGAGTCAAATGTGGTGGTACTCAGATCTTTAGGTGCTGATGAACCTCCATGACCGGGCTGATCATATCGCAATGTGTTGTAGCCATTGCTGTGAAGAACCTTGGCGACGTGATCCCATACTGGTAGCGGTGCTAAGAGTGAGTTGGAGAGTACGACGAGAGGCGCATCGCTACTCTTTGCGGGCGAGTCCAGACGGTAGTTCAATGTCCTTGAGTCGGGGAGAGTCAAAGTACTAGCCATTCTGAATCGAGGTCTGGAGATAAGATAAGGCTTGGAAGAATTGACAATCGATGAACGGACAGCCCTACGGAATAACATGTTCAAGATGATGTCTCGTCTTGGTACTGTAGTGTTGAATCCAATCCCCATAATTCCTGTCACCCCTCATCCCCCATTCCATCAGCGGCTTTTTAGGCCTGACGCCATCTACGTCTACCATCGGAAGCATACATCCGACCGCGGAAAACAGACCGAAACCGCGTAATTCTAAACCCCCAGCACAGCAGGAACCATCGATTCGATGAATCCCATTTATCGTCTTCCACAGAGTCAGAACTCAACATGTCGGCAGAATCCTCAGCGATAGCCGCCAAGCGTCGCTTAAGGCGTATACCTGACGAATCCCGTAAGAGGAGCGCTCAGAGCTGTGATCGTTGTCGCAAGGTGAGTGACTCTCTTGCGTAACACACAACATACCATACCATACCACACCCAATACAATGGAGGACCCCTGGCGCTGATTGTTTGTCTTAAGCGAAGGTGCAAGTGTGTACCTGATCCTTCGGGTACTGGCTGTGTAAATTGTGTTGAACATAATGTCACCTGTTCATATACCGCGCCGCGCAAGACGCGCTTCTACGGCAGTGTTGATGATTTAAGCGATAGGTTCGTGCGACTCAAGTGCCGATCTATCCCCATCGTATAAGCTCATGACTTGCTAGGTACCGTTGTTTGGAAGCTCTCGTCAAAGGTGCATTCCCCGATGAATGTCTTGATAATGTCAGTGACCTTGCGCAATTGGGCCAGCGCTTGGGCTACAAAATGCCCAATGTTACAGACCCCAATCGCAAGCTTCTCAAGGTCGAGGAATTGGTACAAAGTCCACCGGACAATGAGCGAACGCCGTCAATAGGGCCCGAAATTGTTACGACGGATGGAAATAGTGCTGATGCGACGCCGCCTGACAAGCAAAACGAAGGACCCCAATCATCACTCGTCAAGGACAACTCAGGTCACGAACACTACATCGGACCTTCGGGAACACTCAACTTCTGGAACCAGCTGCGAAACCTTGTTGACTCGAATGATAGTAACCCTGTTCCCGGTCGCGCAGGGACTACCAAGTTTACTCAAGATAACACGAGTCGACTCCTCGAGGCTGATGGACAAGACGACGAAGACCAACCTCAACGCATTCCGCTTTCGCCACAAGATGGACCTTCGCCTGGATCAATGACATCTGCTATTGCGCGCGACTTCACACGTCTTCCTACCGCGGACATGGATGAGATCCTTGGCCAGTTTCCCCCGAATGAGGTACTTGAGCAGCTCATCCAGTCGTACTTTAAGAATGTTCACGACGACTTTCCTCTATTCCATCGCGCTACGTTTGAGGAGGAATATGAGTTGTTCATTGTTCAAGCTCGACGACAACCACGTATCCCGAATTCGAGACCGCTTCAATTACCTGACTGGGGCTGGATTGGATGCCTTCACATGATTGTCGTATTTGGATCAATTGCCGACCGGTCAATTCCCAACATCGACCACTCTGGTCTGCGACGAAGATCAGTCACAGTGGCTAGGGCTTTACTACCCCAGTTCATATCGAAATGTTCCCTCAGTAACGTCCGCGTATTATTACTTCTGTCACTGTTCTTGCACAACAACAATGAGAGAAACGCTGCGTGGAACATCGCAGGTACGGCAACGCGCATCTCCTTCGCCCTCGGCCTCCACCGCTCCGACATGAGCTCATCGTTCAGACCAGTGGAGAGGGAAGTCCGGAAATGGGTGTTCTGCACATTATACGCCTTCGAGCAATTCCTCGCCTCGAGTCTTGGTCGGCCCAGTGGCCTGCAGGAACTTGACGTCGAAGTCGTCCCACCAAGGGAAGACTTTGTGGAAGGAGGCATTGGAACGGACGCCAGACTTGTGTCATGGTCTGTCAAACTCCAAGCTATTCTTGCGCGAACGCGACTTTTACACGGCATCAATCGAAGTCCGGGGCCGAAACTGGATGAGGTCCTGAATGCTCTGGATGGGTGGAAGAAAGATATCGGAAAGGCCCCAGGACTCGATGTTTCTTGGATCAAGCTCGAAGGTCGGGCGCTTCCTTCTATAGATGAAGACGGCGCTGTGGATATGGAGGAACTCAAAGTGTCGCTGGCCTGGAAGACACGTGCACAACTCCGGGCTGTCTTACTACTACACATCCAGTTCCACTACATCGCCATCGTCGCTACACGACCGCTATTACTTCGAGACGTCGCGGCGACAAGAAAGGCAGACTTGGGAGCGTCCAAGGCACCGGTACCTACACACGCTGCGTTATGCGTCAAGCACGCATGCCAATTGAGCTACCTTATGATCTTGCTTGATCACTTTGACGTTCTCAATGGCCTTTCCGGACTCGATATCTTCTACGCTTACTGCTCAGGTATGATTTTAATCCTGCGACTACTCCGACTACGACCTGAGGAATTGGTCGAAGGAGTTCGCCCAGATGAAGTCGCCCTACAAAGCAGGATTCGACGTCTTGTAGCGACTCTACGAAATGTCATCAACCACACAGATAAATGCGGCTCAATGAAGCGCCTAGCTCACGTCGTCGACACCTTCTCAGAATGCGCCAACAGTCCAGCCGATCCACCAGCGACAACAAATCTTCCTCCGCAGAGCATGAACATGCCCTACCCAGTCCAGCAGATGCAACCACAGCAAGCCCCAGGAATTGGATCCATGGACGGTCTTTTGAACTTTTTACCATTTCCGGGGTTCGGAACAATTGATGGCTCGATGGCGCAGTTAATACCAGGAAACGAGATGGAATTGGCTGGATGGACCGATATGGAGTTTTTAATGGAGGGATACGGGGATGCTAATAGATCGGGATACTACGGATAGAGGCGATGAGTTATTAGACTTGATGCCCGAAGGTTACTAGACTATGATACCCGAATAGATGAAATGTACGAGAGGGAATTAATAGTATTGCCAAGAGATAGAATCGCCAGAGTTGGAAAGCCAAGTTTCATCATTAAACTAAGCGAATGCGAAAACCCTTCGCGAGCTATAATTGTTACGGAAATACCCAATGTCCCGTGTTTCAAGCCAAATATGACAGGTCACTCACTAACAAGCATTTACGAACTAGTGCTTACGGGGCCGACAGCCTTACAGAGGTCGCTGCCCACATTGCATCTTATCCCCTATCCCCCTCCTCTTTTGAACCCCTACCTACACGAGAGGACCTTAAACCATGATGGATGGCCAAAAAGATACAGCAACCAAGAAGACCGAGGATGCCAAAGCTAAAACCCGACAGCGTCGCGCTCACACACGAAGTCGTGCTGGCTGTTCAGAATGTCGCAGTCGCAGGATAAGATGTGGCGAACAACGGCCCAAATGGTGAGTCCACCTGCCATCTCCGTCGTAGCGAAAAGCCACAAAACACTAACTATGTGTCAGTGACAACTGCATCAAGGGCAACCGAGCATGTGAATACCCGCCAGTCAAAATTCCTCTGAGGGAGAGAAGAGCGCTAGAGAGAGCTGCGGGTGAAGCTCTGCCATGGCAGGATGCGACACCGTGGGAATGCACGCCTTTGGAGTTGTCCAAGGGTGCGAAGAGGCCCGAGCTACCTAGCGCACAGGCTTTGGTAAACCAGATGTTGATTTCAGGTTCAGCGACCAATTTTAAGAGTGCTGTTTCTATTGATATGCCGCTGAGATCGCAGGAGCTGTTTCATTACTGTTAGTTGGATCTGGAAGTGAGCTTATAGGTGGTATACTAATATACATCTTTAGTTTATGAGACAGGCCCGACACTTGGCGTGTCGCCGAAAGATCATACAAAAGACAGGTAGGTTTACATAATACTATGGAACCAACCTTCTAACAGTGTATAGTCTGGCTTATATCATCACAGACCCTGAAGCACTTAGAAGTGCAGTACTTATGGCTGGTACTCACTTTGCCTTCAACGTGGGCAGTCTTCAGGACTTTGAACTCACCTTTCTTCATCACAAGATCGAGACTGTGCGGAGGGTGAGAGATTGGGTTTCTCGGCAAGATCCAAAGCTCGTTGCTGAAATCACTAAACAAATTGTTACTCTGGCGTACACCGAGGTTTGTTCTGATATTTATCTGGTGTCCGGAATGAGGCTAATGATTTCAGACTTGCCGTGGTGATATAATGCTAGCAGAAACACACTTGAGCGGTTTATACGCCCTTTTGAAAAGCTTAGGAGCTCTACCCAGCGGCAGACAAAAGACTCTCGACCAAGAGCTGGACGACCGATATTTTCTTCTGTCAGCATCTCCCTACTGCTTGCCTTTTTGATCCTCAGCTAACACGATCAGAACATCTACCTTCGTGGAGGGCATGAAAAGCGTTTCTGGAGCCGTTGCCCGCACAGAAGGTCTCGGCAACAATACAGTAACCCGCGATTCAACACACGTCCTCTATCAACTTCACAAATATTACACGAACAAAGGAAAGATCGGGCATAATATGAAGCTCAAGGCGATTCGTCTTTTCCCGGCATTTTTCAACCCACCTCACAGCGGGGCACAGCTGCTCGATATCGACTACAGACCTGTCATCAGATGTCTTCGAGATACGACCGAGAACCTCGGCGGAGATCCACACAACGATCCTTTCTGTGAACGAAAGAATTATTTTTGGCTTCAAGGCCCTTCTTCAAAACTTTACGATAGTGTTATCATGGCTCATTTGAGCTCGATTTACTACGGAGGCGACAATAATGGGTCCGAGGCTAGTACGCCCGAGACTTCGAAATATTTGGTTTCATGGGGTGCATTAACAATCGCAGCGCAACTTTACATGCAAGAAATTGCTGTTGTCTGGGGACCCCTTAGGCTGGAAATAATTCTATACTCGCTGCGCATCTTGCAGAGGGAGATAACTATTGCTATGCGGAATTCGGAGCTTGTAGAGTTTATATATTGGCAGTCGTTTATTGGGTTGATTGGTGTTCATGCTTACGGGAAGCATGGCGATCTGGACTCAGACCCAAGTTTCAAGGCCTTCTTTCAGAGGATGGTAAGGGAGCAGAGTAAGGCTTTGAGGTTGCATACTTGGGAGGATGCGAGGTGGGTTTTGGCGAATGTTTTGTGGCCTCGTTCGGATAGTAAGGATTGGTTGAGGAGGGAGATCTGGGATACCGCTATGAGTGATGGGGTTGATAGTTGAGAGTAGATGTGTTTCAGGAAGTTGGACAATGATAAAACAAAAACATCAAAAATTACGGTTTTTGATGTCTTGAGCAGAGTCTCGAAACAAGAAGGAATTTAAGACGCGCCTTCCGACACAGGAGCGAACGACATCTTGGGAAGGGGCGGGCGCCCTCACGCTCGTTCACATGAACAGGTGCCTTGCGTATGAGGCAGCCAGACATCCTACTCTTTCCTACATCTTCCATGGGTTAGCAGGAAACTTGGTGTCTACATCACAACCTCCCTCCCACATAGGATTTGGCATGCCTCCCTACTTAAATACTGGGCTATGTCTTGCTGTCAACCTTACTCGGCCATTGAGGCTATGCCTGCAATACTACTCAGCGCCTGACGCCTGATTGGTGTTTCAACCTAGGTAGTTCGGCTAAGCCCCAATGCATCTCAGCGTTGTATTGGTTTGTATCAGCACATCTTCCGACAATAAGCTTAAGACATTCCCCAAATATCATCAACCCGGACGCTGTCACTGACTTATTGGTAGCACGTCGATTATTTCTTTTCGCCGCACATCCGCACCGCTATCATGGAACATCCTAGCAGACGACAGTGTCATATCTTTGTTGTGGCTCCGGTGAAAGATGACTATATGACAGCTGAGTTATTATTGCAAGATAAATACCATCAATTCTCGCTCAAAGCCTCAGGAGCTACATGCACCGTTGGCAAAATTGGTCCACACCATGTTGTTCTGGCCGGCAGTTGCGAGGACATACTCGATATCGTCTCTTTCACCAACGACACAGTCGGCGAGATACTCGAAGAATATCCCTCCATCAGGGCTGGCTTCTTGATAGGAGCCGGCGGGACAGCACCCGCAGCTGGGATTGCTAAGATAGGCGACGTCGTCGTTGGGACACCACAGGGTCTTGAACCTGGAGTAGTCCAATTCGATGCCCCTCAAACCACACAGCTCAACCGCCTTTCCGTCACCCAACAGATGTCTAAGCCTCCCTCTGCCGTCACATCAGTTGTTGAAAGTCTGAGGTCTTGGCAAGGTCGTCGGGAATTTCAAGAGGAACTTTTTACTAGGGCTATGTCCGTCTACGGTGCTGCGACTGAGAAAGAGAATTCAAGTTGGAGTAATTCAGTCAAAGTTCTACATGGAAAGATTGCATCTTGTGAGAGTGACTTTCCAAGATACGAAGTGCTTAACAAAGCCGGAAACGACAGCAAAGTTCTTTGTTTCGAAAGAGCGGCAGCCAAGTTGAATTTTCAACTGCCAATTCTGACTGTTTGTGGCGTGACGAACAGTCCAAGCTCGTCCAAAAACAATTTAAAGCAAAGAGCAGGGACAGCTGCCGTGATATACACACTGTTGATAGCCAGCAGAATTGATCGTTGCCAGCTCGAGAAACAACATGCTTTTGCCGATTTGTTCTCCTACGACCCGTTTGAGCTTGAACGGCCAGGATTTCGCCTTATACAACTTCACCAAGGAACACAGTCTCTGTTACGCTGCAGTCTTTTCCAAGCATACCTTGACGAAGAAGAAAGTATGATGCCGTATGAGGCACTCTCATATGTTTGGGGGAATCAGAACACACCTTGCGAAATTATGGTAGATGGGAAAATGTTGTCCGTCACGATCAGTCTATATGATGCCTTGTGTCACTTGAGACAGCCGCACGAGGATCGGATACTTTGGGTTGATGCATTATGTATCGACCAAAGCAATATCAAAGAGCGCAGCCACCAAGTTAACCATATGGGCGAGATCTATCGAAAGTGTGAGAATGTCATCGTTTGGCTCGGTTATCTCAGCGGCAATGCAGCTGATTTGAAGACGGCTGTTGATTACTTTGCACTGCAACTACCCGCTGAAGCTTTTAGAAAATGGTCTTGTGACGATCAACGATGGCGAGATCAATGGCAGCAGGTCCAGAAGAGCCTCGGTATCACCGACAACACCAAACTACTCAATGGACTAAATATTTTCATGGGCAATGCTTGGTTCACGAGAGTCTGGGTACTTCAGGAAGTTGCTAATGCAAAGAGAGCTGTCGTTGAGTGTAATCTGGGCAAAATCCCTGCGAAGCTATTCGCCCTGTTGCCTCATATTATCGGTTCACCCATCAGTGATCAATGCCAAGCTGTCTTGGAGATCATGCCCGGCCCTTTGAAAACAACAAGATGGTGGAGTCAAGATCGAAACCTTTGCACATTGCTGTGCAAGTTCAAAGGGAGTGAAGCTGCAGATCCTCGAGATAGGGTCTATGCATTACTTGGAATGGCGTCCGATGTGGAAATCAACGCCATCGAGGCTGATTATGCCAAAGAAGAGCATATAATCGTCAGAGAGTTATGTGTGTATATCTACGGAGACCAAAAGCCGACAAGCACATTTACAACTACTTCGATACGCGAATTACAGTCTCAAATCTCTACAATCTCGACCCAAATATTTACTGAGAAGCTTGGCCAATACGACACAACAGACCGTCTCATGCAATTTCTGAGGTGCCAGGGTATGATGAAGGATGTTAGCAATACTGTGCTTCATAAACTCCTCGATCGCGGAAGCCTCCTCACCAATGCATACTTGGAGAAGTGTGAGACTTCAATTCCCGTCAACCTCGACGTTGCCGAACGAACGCTGTCGGCTTTTCCTGATGTATTTGATGTTTTGAAGCAAAGACGGCATATTTCACCGGCCCTGATGAGGAACATCGTCTCATGGATGGTCAAGAACAATGATCGTAGCCTACAGTTCTTCCTAGAAGGAATAGCGCTACCAATCGATCCCGGACCGGAGCTGATCATGCAGTTGATGTCCTACGGTCCGACGGACCCAATGCCTCTTCTGAGAGCGGCCTACAAGGCATTCAGGGAGCCCATGCAGTTAGATGAACGCGTCTTCCTCGGTGCCATTGACAAGGGCAAGCCAACACTCCAACTCATTCTTCAGAATTGTCGATATCCAATTGTGATTCCTAAGAAAGTCCTCGCCAGGGCTGCCTCGGCCGACATTGAGACGCTGCAGATCATTCTTCAGACACCCAGAAATGCCCTCCATATAGAAGAAGAGGCTTTTGCGGCAGCAGCTTCGCAGGGTTTGGGGACAGTCCAATTTCTTTTAGAAAACTGCGACGGTTCGGTGTTAAGCAGTAGCCAGCTACTCCGTGACGCCATCAAGATTGGAATCAATACTCTTGAGCAGGTACTTGATATGTCCCCTGATAGTTCCACTATGATAGACGGAAACCTTCTCATCGTGGCGGCGAAGCGAGGGCCAAAGACACTCCAGGTCCTTCTTCATCATTGTCATGATCCTCAGCATACAACAAGCGAAGCTATATATATCGCTATGAAATATGACTCATGCGCTCTAAACACACTCATGGAGCTGTGTCTATACAGGTTTGAGTTGGACGAGAAGCTCTTCGTGCGAGCCATAGCAAGAGACCCGGAAACGCTTCGACTCATCTTCCAGCACTGCATCAGACCCATTAACCTAACGGACAAGGTGCTGGGGCTCGCCATAAAAGCCGGTATACCGACATTGGAGGTTATCTTCGACAACTGGGCGTCCGATATTGAGACAACAGAACTCATCACCAAACAAGCCGCTATGGCTGGTATACGAGCTCTTGAATATCTGATCATCAACTCGAGAAGCAAGATCCAGATTACAAACAACGTATTCCAACAATCAAGAGCCGTTTATCCCAGCTACCGAAAATTGGCAGAGCTAAGGCACTCAGAAACTGACGTCACAGAGCATGAGGCAATTGCTGCGATTGAAAGTGGATTGGAAGGTTTCCTGGAATTGCTCAATAGGCCAGGGAGCAACTTCAGGCTTACTGAGAAGATATGCATGATCGCCTCCAAACATGATTATGCGTTTCAGGCTTTACAGAAGAAACGGCCAAGCGAATTGTTTATGTTCCGACGACAGCTGTTTTGCGAAGGATCGGCTTCTCTAGAGAATGAAGCTGATCGAATTCTAGAACAAAGAGGGTTTGAAGGATGGGAAAACATATCAGCACTCAGTGCGATGGTACAAAGATAAAAGCCAGGAATTCATTGCTCGAGCGAAAGTCATGTTCTGTTGTTTTCCATTTCTAGCGTTACTTCTGTTATAATGAAGCATCAATATCTATCTACCCTCCGTTCCTGATACAAAAACCGTGAGGACAGTGGCATATCTATCGAGTATTTGTTAACTAAGCTCTAGGGAAGTTGTGAAGTCACTTACGTTGTGCCGGCTACAACTAACTCAATGGTTTTAACACGAGTCAATCCCGAAAGAACCAGAAGATAAACCACTGTCGATATCATAACAATCAAGAGGCGCATCGGGAGGTCGTTGACGAGATTGCAGATAACTATCGGAAGCAACAACAGCATCGTGACCAGACATATAAGTAACGCCTTTGCTGTGCGCTTTATGAATTGGCCAGAGTATATATATACGTTTGGATCTGACGAGGCATCGCGGCCTAGAATGCCCTGTCAGGTATCAATGGGTGTTCATCTAATCGTGGTGGCTATTGGACTTACCAACTTAGAGTGGGAGAAGAATTGGGCCAGCCTATCCTCTATCCAATCTTCGAATCTGGCAGCGGCGCTGTCTAGCGTGGGAGACAGAGAGAAGAGATCTTTTTCATCGGATAGATAAGAAGTCTCTTCTTTAGCTACACATCGGTATTCGTCCACCCAATTCCTTAGACTTTGCACATCTCTCACCTCGGAACGGCCGAAGCTGAGTGTCCTACCCGTTCTTTCGACTAAATCATCTGGAACCTATGTTAATGACTGAAGACGAGAGATAGTGAGTGACCTCTTACCATATTCCGATAGATTTGATTCTATTTCTGCTAATATATCAAGCCGATCCTGATTTCTGTCGATACGACTCTTACCGAGGAAGATAGGGAATGCTTCGGCGTCGTCTATATCATCGAGCCTCTTTTCGAGAACAGCTAATTTGTCTTGCTTGAGTAATAGAAGGCGAGCTCGAAGTCTACTGAACCGTCTGAACAGGAAGAAAGGGCCATGCGATGAGATCAATGACGTATATCTAGGATAGCCTGGTCTGTAATCCTCGACTGAGATAATATTAGATACAGTGGTTACTGGGGACGAGAAGACATACTCTTTCTACCTTTGGCTTTGGCAGGGTGTGCAGAGGGGGCTGCCACAGGAAGAATAGGAGCCGCAACCATTTCGTCGTTGAAAAGGGTATAGAGAGCGAGAACCCGTGGGTGTGGGATTCAGTGGCTTCTCACCTTTCTGTGATTATGGCGAGGCATTTTCAATATGCAGGTCGAGCCAATGGTGTCGCAACACGTTAGGATGCTCAGCATGGAGGCGAAGCACTATATATGTACGTGCTTGAATCCCACTAGTGGTTCGGTATCGCTATTTCAATTACCATTCACAATCGAAATGTCCAACGACGAAGAGTAAGTGGTCAGAGTCTGGTCGGGAATGTTGATCTGACTGGTATTAGGAACCATGATTCGCCTGAGATCATCTCGGGTGGAAAGCGCCCGCACGTGAGAGCGTACGGATCGGTAAGTATCATAGTTCCTCGCTATCCATTGTCGGAGATTAACCTAGAGTCTCTTATCAGATGCCTGGGTTTACGGTTGGTGACAGTGTGTATTACCTCCGAAGTAATGGTTCTCGCGATGGACCCTTCATGGTCGCAACAGCACCGGTGGGCGGAAAATGCACCCTGTGCTACAGCGACGGAAGACCCTTCCAAAACAGTGCAAAGATCAGCGTTGACGAATTGGAAGAGATCTAGGCAGCTGGAGGTAAGGATATGAGAGGGGAGAATTGCTTATGGGCGCGTGGGGCTGTTTGTGGATGACATGCAGCTTTTGGGCAGCAGTGCAGTATAGTATTCGGTTTGGGGGCCATGCAGAAGGCGACAAGGCATTGTGGTTTGGATGTCCCAGGCTGTGCGGCTGAAAGAAAATGACAGAAATTAACCTACTTATTATCCCTCTTATTGGTCTCGGGAACAGAAACAGAACAATTACAATTCCCAGCTCTTGTCATGGCAGAACAACCAACCCATCACGCGATATTAGTGGGTATCAACGCCTACCCAGACAGACCATTGAAAGGCTGTGTTCGCGATGTTCAGAAGATCAAGACGTTACTCCAACATCACACTGTCCCAATCGACATCAAGATCTTCACAGCCACACAAACCGAAACTGGAATTGAGGAAGACCCTGCCCATTGGCCGACATACAACAATGTGACCGCGGCCTTTAGAGAGGTCACTGCAGCCGCAAAGGCGGGCGATTGTGTCTACATCCATTTCTCAGGTCATGGTACCCGGATGGAACCAGTCAGTGAGTTCTCGAATGAGGCGACTGGGGATCTGGCATTGGCTCTACTCCATGGACAGAACGCCAGTATGATCCGACCTCTTGGTGGGCATAGATTCGCCATGGCGCTTAATGCTATGGTGAGGAAGGGTTTGGTCGTGACTCTTGTTCTTGACTGCTGCTTTGCCGCTAGTATTTATCGCTTAGAACGAACGAATGTGCGATTCCTGCCGCATGACTCGGAGGCCTTTGTCATTGAGGATGATGAGCCTATTGAACCGACAGAAGATGCCCCGTCTGGCTATAGAGATGTGTCAATGCAACCCAGTTGGCTGATCGATCCCAATGGGTATGCCGTTCTCGCAGCTTGTGGTCCTCACGAAGAAGCAACAGAGATCATTCAAGCTGGTGTAGAACACGGTGCGCTCTCATTCTTCCTGTCGCGCAGCTTGAGAGACTTTGGTATGAACAAGCGACACCGAGACATCTTCTACCGCCTATCTCCAAGCTTCAAAGCGAACGTACTGGAACAAACCCCGGCGCTGTACGGAAACAAGAACCAGGAATTCTTCGGACCGCATACCCTCGCGACTACAAGACCTGTTATTCCGGCCTTCAGAAGCGGACAGAGTCTTGTTCTACAAGCTGGTCAAGCGCATGGACTTAGAGAGGGCGACGACTTTATCCTCTACCCTTCTGGCGTGGTCGATCACAATGATGCGCTGCACGATAACACGGTCACAGCTCGGCTAAGCACACTTGGACCTCTTACATCCTTGTTACAACTCATGGATGGAACACCTTTCAAGGAGACCAACTGCGTTGCTGAACCCCAGACCAAACATTGCTTTCACGATTTTGCGATATCGCTAAGCGACAAGATTGCTGAAACTGATGAGTGGCTTGCAGCATTTCGGAGATACTCCCTTGCCGCATATCGGGCATCTGACAATCGCTCTTGTTTATTATCCGTTGAAGTCGTCGGCAACGAGTACAAGATATATAAGGCTGGCCAGGAACTCGATAATCTCCCGATCCTACAACGAAGCACTGCAAGTCCAGAAGACATTGCTGCTCTCTTGGAGCATATAGTGCGCTACGAATTCGCCAAGACCCTCGCGAACAATTCGATATCACCCTCCTTCCAATCTTCCTTTGACATAAACATAACAACTCGTTCCCGCGAACGATTCGTTCCAAGTACCACCGTCCAAGTCATACAAGACGCCAGCAACAAATACATGTTTGAACTCGTCCTCCAAAGCAATTCCGCCAGAGAACTGTACCTTCATGTCTTCAGTCTCGGGCCTTTCTGGCAAGTCGACAACGTATTCAGCGGTTCTGCGGTAATTCCCCCTTTGGATGAAAGTCAGGGCTTCACAGGGAGGTTCAGTAAGAAGATGAGAACGGAGGTCCCCAAAGAGATGAGGGCTAAAGGAATGAGTGAGTGCGAGGATACGCTCAAGGTTATTGTTACGAGCCATCCGACGTCTTTTGATGTGTTGGAGTTGCCCAAGATTGGAGGGTTGCCAAAGAAGCCGAGTACGAGTGGGAGGTATAGGTCTGGTGGTGACGCGGCGGAGGAGTGGGCTACTTTCAACTTTCCGCTACGAACTTCATTGCCTGTCGAGTAAAGACGGTCGTCGGGTTTTCAGAAGGCATGCTTCATCTAGACTTCCATATGATCATATACCAAAATGTACAAAAGGAACCCAATACAGCGGCCCAAAGTCTTCATCCTCCTCATCGTCGCAAAATATAACGTCTCTCCCACCGTCTCGCTCAGTCTCCTGCAACTTTCTCTTCCTACTTCTAGCAAGGCTTGTATCTCTCCAACCATTACTTAGCTTCTTCGACCATTCTTCCTTCAGATGACGAGCTGCCCCATGTAATCCACGAGCAACAGCATCATCCGACATCCCATCGTCTCTAAGTCTTTCGTACAGTACTTTCGCCGTCTGGACACATGATTCATCGTTTACCTCCCACAATGTCCCTATAACATGACGAAAACCTGCTAGTTGGCACGCGCTGATCAGGTGTATGCTCTCATCAGAGAACCTCTCGTTGTCGATACGTCCCGTCCCGCAAGCAGAAAGATACGCAAGAAATGGCGGATTATCGTGCAGTTTTGTGTCGAAGAGCGAAGTAACTGTAAGCGGGTCGCTGTCCCAGTCATTGAGTAACAGCTTGCTGCTCAACGGGTTCTCATTATCGCTTTGCCCGTGGCCTGCGAAGTGGAAGATAGTGCAGTCGCTTAAATGAGGGATGATGTCCTGCTTCTGCTGGCCGGGCTGGAGAGGGTTGAGCGACATTGATTTGCAGATATCGCTAACCATGGATATTTCTCTAGGGGCAAAGGGTAGATCTGCGCGATACCCCTTCGTGGACTCCATCGCGACAAGAAGAGCATATTGAGATTTGCGTACAGCGACTTCACGACGGCGGCCTTGAATAATTGACTTGATCGAGGAGTTGTAGGAGGATACAGTCCTGTCTAGGACCGTCTCGCGAGTTCCAGGGTAGTAGTCTCCAGCTGCATGAATCGCAAATCTGCTGAGACTACCAGTCGGTATCCACCATACATGAGGCCAAAAGCCATCTTCCGGCGCACTTGTATATCCCAGAAAGTTCAACACGGGCTCAGTGATAGTCTCCCAAAGCCAACGAAGTACCTTTGGCGACCCAAGAGCGTCAGCCGGCTTCTTGCTCAAACCACCCCAGTTCGACTCGGAAGGAGCGTCCCAATCATTGCTGGATACAACGGCATCCCAAAGATCGAAATTGCTGTCTGAAACGGAGTCGAACTTTTGAAATGGGGCTGAAGGCTCTATTTCTTGAATCTGGTACGCGCCTTCGATGTCTGACAGCGTCAGCTTTGGTAGAGGTAATAGTCGAAAGCGGTTGGTCTCGATGATGATTGCGTCGCAGCGGAAACGGCTCACGTTGATTACAACTATAGGGCCCTTTTCTGCTGCGGCTTTCATGTCGGCTTCGGAGGGTGGTAGTAGGTAGTCTTCGAAACCAGGCTCTTTGCGAATCTTGGTGAGTAAATCGTCTAGCTTCTCGTCAGCTTCTTTCTTTCGTTGTGATTCGGCTTCCCAAGTCTCGTCGGGGTCGTCCAGGGCATCAGTATACTGCAGAGGATTGTCGAGCGCATCCCGAAGCTGATTCAACTCCTCTGCGTACTGTGGAAGCTGAGATTGTAAGCTCCTGTGGTCAGTTCTCATCTCGTCCATAGACTGAGAAAGTACGCCTCTTCCCTCTTCGAGAATTGACAGCGCAGCTCCCGGGTCCTTCCCAGCATTTAGAGCTACGGCGGCAGCTTCGGAGGCTAATCCAGAGACTTGAACAAGCATGTGGAGCTTGTCCGAATGTTGATGAGATCGGAATATGAGTTTTGGGAATAGGGCGATTGCACTGGTCGATACTTCGTAAGCCAGATCCCAGTCTGGCACGTCTGCGCAGTAGGACAAGACATCATCTGCGGCCTGAATTCTTCGAAGTGTTGGTGATTGTTCGGCGTGAACAGCGGCGACATGGCATTTGATACACTCTCGAAGCTCATCTTGATCCTTCGCCTTGGTGGAGTGGTACTTGTGTCCAAGATGTGTTCCCAGATTCTTCAGTCGTCCAGCAAGAGCTGGATGGTCCTTCGGGGTAAGCTCCACGGATTGGCGACTGACTGTTATGGCTTCTTCGAGATACCCTTTGAGTGCAGGATCCGACCCAATCCCTCCTCTCCAGTGATAATGACCTAGACTTATACCTAACCTGTCCAGTAAGGAAGCACGAGCCTGGTCGTCGTTACCAATGGCGCTGAGAGCTTGACGTGTGCAGTCAATAGCCTCATCAAGATCCCATTTGACACCCTTCCCATAGTATCTGTCCATGAGTAGGTTCCCCAGGTTCCCAAAGAACAAAGGTAGGACGGTGTCATCCTCTTGGAGTGCATCGATGGAATCTCGGGCAATCAAGATGGCCTTGTTGAGATCAGTCATGGACTTGTTTCTGACATATCGATCATGAAGTTGAGCAGAAAGGTTATGTATGATCCTTCCCCTGTTGGGATGCTCCTCTGGCACAACATCGACAGCTAGTTGTAAAATCCGAATGCCCTCGTCGAGATAAGCGATTGAGCCGGTGGTGGAGTGCTTCCTATTGAGCTGTTTCGCGAGTCGCAACAAGTATAATGCTCGGTCTTGTGAATTCTCTGGAATGTCGGCAATGGCTTGCCTGACTTCTTGAATGGTTTGTTCTATTCTGTCCATTTCGTCGTGTTCTGAGTGAACAGTGCAAGTGATCTTGTGTAGAGAAGGCTGAGAGCCATGTTCCGTAGTGGGGTCCGAGGTAACCTGCACTGCTACCTGAGGCTGACCAGGATTAGGAACCCTTCTCTTACAACCCCTGCGATTACCAGTACGTTCACTCTGTGCCGTCAGAAGAATTGGTTGTTGAGATCCTAGGAGATGAAATAATTGAGATAGTTTAGCTGGGTTCAGGTTGGCAGTTACGCTATCTTATTTCAATCCTTAGGTCTCGGAGGATCATTCCTCTTTTACCCAATCGCTCCATACACCTTCATTGTAAGCACTGCAAGAAACAACGCTTTTGATGGACGCATGATTAATTCAATTAAAGGAACTCCGTACGTTCTTGTCGGTATCTAAAGACGACTTGACGTATACCTACGCAATGATGGCCGAGTTTACAGAAGACGAGCCTTCACAAAATGCCCCAAACGTGGAGCAGACCGAACCATCGCTTGATCACGACAACATGGCTACGAGCTGCCTGCGCGTAATGTCCGAGTACTTGAAGCCGAACATCTGCGGCTTATCATCCCCAGGAATCGACAGATCGACTATCCCAAAGGACAAAATCAGCAGTTGCATATCGGAAACGCTTGTTTATGCTTGCACCAACTGGGTTGCACATCTCCAGACGAGCGATACTGCAGAATCTCTTCTAGTGACTCATTTCCTAGAACGTGACATTCTACATTGGCTCGAGGTACTAAGTCTGATTGGAAGGGCGAGTGAGAGTATACTGATGATCGAGACTTTGACAACTATGGCGGAAGCAAGTTTGAACCCTCGAAAGACCTAATGGAAGCTAACCCTCTGTAGGAGTCGAAGGCTGAATACCAGCAGTTGTATCTCGAGAACGTGCTAGAACTACTCTACCGCAATATGTCAATCATCGACTCGAACCCGCTTCAGATTTACTCATCCGTTCTCATATTCGCACCATCGAGTAACTTCTTCGCCGATGCTTTCATGTGGGCGGTCCCAGATTGGATCACCCTTCGCCCAGAAAGAGTCCCAAAAGATGAAAGCCAGCAGATTCTTGAAGGTCACCAAGCTCCAGCAAACTCAGCAGTCTTCTCCCCCGATGCCTCCCTGATCGCTTCGACTTCCGATGATTGCAGTGTGAAGATCTGGCGCGTTATCGATGGGAAGTGCTTGCATACCTTGACCGGTCATCGTGAAGCTGTCTTCTCCGCCGTATTCTTTCCAGATGGCGGAACTGTCGTTTCCGCTTCTTTGGATAAGACGGTCAAATTCTGGTCTGCCAAGACCGGCAAATGCACACGGACATTGCGAGGCCACAATAGCGCTGTACACGAAGTCGCTATTTCGCCTGACTCTACACTTCTCGCTTTCTCCTCGTGGATTGAGCTAGAGCTAGAAGCTGGCTCCGGGAAGATATGGATCTGGTCGGTCACTGAGCGAAAGTACTTGCACGAATGGCAAGGGAGCTGGGGAGGAGTCAACTCGGTGGCCTTCTCTTCTGATTCAACTTTGTTAACCTCTGGAACTGAGGATGGTGTCGTTCGCGTATGGAGAGTCGAGAATGGCGAGTGTATCCATACTCTCAAAGGGCACGAAGAGTCAGTCCAGTCAGTCGTCCTCGCACCTGACCTCTCATACCTGGCATCGAGCTCTTCCGACGGAACAGTTCGTGTATGGGATTTTGAAAACGGGGAATGCTTGCATGAATTCGACTGCCAGGCCTGGGATACCAAAGTTTCGATCTCTTCTGACTCAAAGTTCATTTCGTCTGCATCTTCGATGAATCACATCCAGATATGGAATGTCAAGGAGGCGTCTTGTGAGTACGAGCTAGTTGGACATGACAGCGACGTCAACTCAATCGCCTTCTCGCCCGACTCAAAGCTGGTCGTGTCCGCCTCCAACGACTTTACAGTTCGCGTCTGGTCTTTAAGCAGTCACTCGGCAAATCTTTCCGCTAATTCCGTATCCGACGACAAGCTTAGTGGATTACAAGCCGTCGTACTATCTTCAGATCAGTCCATGCTAGCATCAGCCGGTCTCGCAGGGTCGATCAGACTGTGGGACTTCCAGAGAGGAGGGATGACACGAGAGCTGAGGCTTGCAGGTTATGACGTACTTCACGTGGACGAATTCGAGTTCTCACCCGATGGAAACTTCCTACTAGTCTTCGGCTACTCATCCGGCAGTGTTGCCTGGATTTGGTCTGTTCACGATGGGCGATGCGTCCATGACTTTACCGAACAAGATTGGACTGCTAGTACTGCAGTTTTCTCGAGGGACTCGAAGACTATCATCATAGGATGTGATGACTATGTAGTCCGCCGGTGGAGTATAAACAACGGTTGCATGGATGAATTATTAGGTCATGAGTCAGCTTTATGTGTGGTGGCAGTCTCGCCTGACGGTGACTTGCTTGCATCAGGGGACTATGATGGTATTGTCCGGCTCTGGGACGCTTCCACTTCCGGTGGGATAGGTCTGCATGAGTTAAAAGGACCTGACGGACCAATTTCCGAAGCAGTGTTCTCTCCTAACGGACAACTGTTGGCGGTCTCGCATGAAGATAATACTATCCGTATTTGGGATACTGTTGTTGGGACCTGTCTCAAATCACTAGCGTCTACTGACGAGATAGGCTCTGTCGCATTCTCTCGCGACAACCTTCTCGCTTCGACAGGTACGAAGGATAACGAGGTCCATCTATGGTCTATCGAGGACGGCACGTGCTTGCAATCGCGCAGCTTTCCTCGTGTTGGGAGTTGCGAGATCGATTTTGATCTCAGTGGCTCACAAATCATCTTCGACGCCGGTCGATTGTCGATTCAACCTTCGGATGGCGAAGACTCTGTTCCCCAACTGGTCGACTTTGGGTTTGCATTGAGCAAGGGTAGTAGATGGGTGACCTGGCGCGGGGAAAAGGTCCTATGGTTACCCAGCTCCGTTCATCCAACCTGCTGGCTGATTAGAGGATCTACGGTCGCAATTGGTGGCAATTCAGGAAGGGTGGTAGTCTTGAAGTTTGGGGATATGCGACTGCAGGACAGATACCCGGCATCTTCAGGTGCGGGACTGAAAACTTTTGTTTAACGTAAGGCTTAGACTCACAAAGCAAAGTGGCCTAAACGCTAACCTAAGGTTGTCAAATCATTTCGTCTTTAGGTAAGCTCTTGAAGGCCAAACTGCGGTGGAGGTCCTGGACGGTCTGCGTCACTATCAAGCATGACTAGGAAGTAGAGTCATCTTCTGGCTATGTGTCGTCGTTTCGCATGCTGGCGTGTTGTCACCTTCGGTCATGAATGATACACTTGCACTTCATAACCTCCATTGAGGCTGAGACCATTCCCTCTCAATGCTAATTGCTAGTATAAGAGTGAGCAAGTTTTGTACTAGTGTTCCTTGTCTCCTTTGTGCTTCCTGTCCCTTTGTCGGCCCATGAACAGTTCTGCAGGTAAACTGGACATGTTCTTGAGAGCTATTGTTGCTGTTCAGACATACTTGTCCATTTCTTGGCCGCTTATACCGACCAACTTCTCATCCAACGCCAAACTTGGACTTGCATGTAGCTTTGACATAACGTAAGACCCGGTATTCCCGGAGGGACCCTTCCTTCGGTTGCGAACACAAGCTTCTTAGTGCTTACGACTGCCGTTACCGCCCCCGTTATTGACTGATCTACAGGCGGATGAATGCTGCCGTTGAAGCAACTCATTGTTACTGACAACTGGTACGCTTGAGCCAATTAGAGTACTATGCAGAGCACGAGTGCGATATCGGATCCGTTCTCCGGGATTAATTGCTTGTGAGAATGCAGGATACGCCCGCAACTACCGGAGTGTCGGCAGATTTACGCGCGGTGAATGTAAGCATAGTCATAGACGGCTTTATATCTGGCCGTTGCTAATTGGTATAAGTGGCAGGATAAATTGACGATCTTATGAGAGATTCCTAGTTTAAACAGAAACGAGTCATTCAGTATGAGTCTATCGCCTGTTGTAGTGTCTTTTGCCTGAATCCAATATTCCTGATTATTTGTTAGGATCCTAACTCTTACCACACTACCGGGTTCCAGACAACCCGTGTGGTCAACTCCAACTGAGGCGGTAGCAAGGGCTGACGTTGGGGAATATCATCAATCACTAGAGCTCCAGAATGCAATAAGCCCAATAATAATAACAAATTGAATCATTTTAACTCGGTACGGGTATCCATCATCAAGGTATAAGCCACAATTATCCCAAACAAGCCATCTCATGCATCCTTCGGTCTAGATCCTCCTCTGAAATCGCAATTATATATTCGTCTCTTCCATGGTTTACATCAGCGCTACTGACAATGAATTAGTTTTGGTCCCTCTGATTGACTAGTGATTATGGTTGCATTGTACTGACCTGCTCGGGCTTCCCATGACTTGTATGGGTCAGCGGGCTTCTTTGTAGGGTCGACAGACCCAGACAACTTCCTCTGGATCTTTTCCTTGAGGGATGGTTTATGTGTAACCTCGAGACCTGAACTTGTTAGACCATTGATCAGAAAGATTGGAAGTTTGAAGCGTACCAGGCTTTGTACTTGTTGAAGGCTTGGTTGTGTCAACGAGTGTTGTCTCAGAGACGTTGGCAGTCTTGTATGTAGCTGATAGTGAAGACATGTTGAAGGTTTGTGTGTGATGAAGCTGAAGTACTAAGATAGTAGTGTATTCAATTGAGTGTTGAATGCTTGGATTGTATATCGAATTGATACTCCAAAACATCGGGGGCATCCAGATGTACTTATACTGCAACCCATCTCGGCTTGACTTTTGTTGCTTGATCAGCCGCAACCCATAATTGAGTCACAGCGGAACGGTGTGTACGCCTTTCAAGCCATCAATTATTTCCTTGTCAGCCCTGCAGCCAAACGTTTCCGTCTCCGAGTGACACATTCCGCGAAGCGTCACACTAATGATGGTTCGGCGTGCTCAATTTAGACAAACCCCTGTAAGCCGAGCTGAACTATGTGGGGGAGTCGTCAAGCCGACCTCCATAATGGTGAAGCCGAGAGAGTTAATCCAAGCCGAGTCTCTACTTTTCAAGCCGATAGTGCATAATCTCAAGCCGAAGCCGCTAAAATTCAAACCGACACCACCAACATTCAAACCGACACCGTGAATTTTCAAGCCGACATCCACTTCCAAGCCGAAACCGAGAGATTTATCATCAACGGATTCATCAGCAACAGAGCACATCATGGCAGATGCCCCTCTTCTACGACGCTTAAATGGTAGACCCCAGGCTTGCGATCCATGTCGAGCGCGGAAAGTAGCCTGCGATCACGGTCAACCCACTTGTTCTCGGTGTGCAAAGCGGAGAGAGTCGTGCATCTACACTATCTCGGAGCCAAAAGTCAAGAAGCAGCGGCTTCGGTCTCCTCCAAGCCGAGCTACATCCAGCGTCCCTGCTACGGCTTCGGTTTCCAATCCAGCTTCGGTCCCAAGTACAGCTTCGGTTCCTAATACAGTCACTACTACAAGTACCAGTGTGGGCCCAAGTGAAGAGTCAACCTCAACCCCTTCACCCTCGTTAGGACCTGGCTATCTCGGCTTCACCAGTCACAATGCAGTCTTTGAAGAAACAAGAAACAGTCTCTCGCTCGTCCATGGCCCTTCTCTCGAGATCGAGCCGAGCCCGAGAAGGCAGCCGAGGGCGAGGACTTGTATGATTGAGATGCCATCTCATCTCCGTGAGATGTGTCTCTTTGTTCTTCGTCATCTTCCTGGTGCTCGCGACGATGTCATGCCTAACAAGCTTCACTGTCGCGTCGACGACTGGATGTTTATTACAATTGAGGATATCTTGAATACTCTCCAACAAGATTGGGGTGAGGTTCTGGAAACCAGAGATGATGCGCAGCTTGAAGAGATGGCTTTGTGCATTAGTAACAATACCTCAAGGCCGATTCGTGACGAGCATTCGAGTGCAAAAGCATGGACTGATCAGTTCACTGGAAGTAACATTCGCTGGGAATCGATCGGTTTGATCTGGACGTATTGGAATGGCGCTCCTGGAATGGAAGCCGCTGCTGTGAACAAGTGTTTAGGCTATTGCGTTGAACTTGTTCGTCATTTCACTACTGCAAACGATATCCTTCTTTACCTTTGTTACCGCAGAACAACAATCGAGTCGCTGATATCAGGCGACGCTGGTAAGTCTCTCTTTTCCCATCTTCGTCACCACTAACACCCTCAGGTTTGGCATGCTGGAGCTACGCCGCCGAAACAGTCGCCCTCCTAACCTTCCTCGGTCATCATGTCAACATCGACGACCCAAACTACATTCCCTCCCTCTGCTCTGAGCACAAGCGCCGCATAACAGACCGCGTCTACGCCCTCGATAAAGTACTCGTGTCCTTCACAGGCCGACCGCCACTTCTTAGCCACCAGTACTTCTCAGGCCCTCTGGCGATGGACATTGATGACAAGGATCTCATGGAAGGTGAAGCTGCTATTAAGCGCGCGATGTCGAGGTTGGACTCCAACGGGTATCGGCCAGATGGGGAATTACTTGGTGCGGCGCATATTAAGGCGCGTATGCAGATTGCGCTTATCAAGGGTGAGCTTCTTGAGATGGCGTTGGTTAGCAATGTGAAGGCTACATTCGAGAGGGTAGCGTAAGTGTTCCATGTCCATTCTTCAAAGGGTTTTTGCTAATGCGAACAGTGAACTCAAGGCGCGCAGCGAAACAACATATGCGCGGTTTCCTCCGCATCTAATCTATCGAGCAGACGAAATGGACGATCCGAACTGCGACGTGGGCGAGGTTTACGTGAGAATCCTCGTCCGTTTGGAACATTTACAGAATTTGTTCTTCGCAGAAAGGTTGTCTCTTCGTTTGGGTCACATTGATGAGAATCGATTACTTGTGATCAGTTTTGAGATGGTCAGCCTGACGCTTCTATTCTGGACACATCAAGATCGTTTCTCTGGAGTCAGACGAGACTTTGAATGGCTGGTAAGTCCATAAACCCACATCATCTTGTTACATCCGTCTAACAAACACAGTTGATGGCGTTTGCCGCCCCAGGTGGAGGTATCCTGTGTCTCGAACTACTCCGTCCAACATTTCGTGGCACACATCCCGACTGTCCGAAACTAAGCCGCTCAGCAATCATTCAAAAGCTCAGTCTCCTCATCGGCTTCCTCGACTGGGTCAGGCCACCCGCTCCCAACGCCGATCTCTGTGCGGACTGCAAAGCTGTTATACAAGGTGTGCTAGATCACAACCTCAACGCTCCCATCGCAGGCGGTGGAGCGCTTGATACGCTGGATTGGGATATTCCGACGCAGTTGGACTTTAACTTTGATCTTCTCGATACGTTTGATTGGTTGAGACTTGAGGTGCTAAACATGGCTGGTTGAGGTGAGGAAGCTTTGAATAGCTTTGTTGGTTTGGCTGGGTTGTTCAAGATGGATCCAGTGGCTCGTATCAAGACTGACAGTTTCGAGATTCGGAGACCAGGCTGAAAGCATTTGCTGCTGTTGTTGCATCGATGCAGCGGGTTCCGAGGGCACTATGAAGAAGACGGGTTTTTCAGTCTTGAAGTCTTCGAAGCCCTGCTCGTCTGGCGCATTCAGGTTATCTTTCCACATACGATACCAACGACAAACACCCTTATATCCATCCTTCGAACCGAAAGCCTTGAGATGCTCTTCCTGTAGATCCTCGGCGTACCACGGTGCAATGGCAACTCTGCGATCCTCACGTACGAACTCATGCATCTTCCCAAGAGGATGAAACCACGTCTCCCATTCTTTGTGATCGCGACAGAACACAAGACTCATAGCCGCTTCGGCTTTCTGTTCAAGAATATTCTGAGAGTCTAGTTCGGCTAGGAATGGAATATATCCGAGCATCTCATAACCTAGCACTTGCTTGGTCATATGGTTGATCATATCGACATCAAAAGGCGTTCCAAGCGGCGGTGGCCCAACAGCGAGAAAGACGAGCGATTCCAAGCGCGAGGGGTGGTAAGCTACCATCCGCGACAGAAGTGTTGCGCCAAAGTCGTGCCCTACTCCGATAACAGTATCCAACTTGAGATGGTCCAGAAGCTCGATGACTTCATCGCTCATCGGCTTTAGACGGTACTGCTCTACATCATCAGGCTTGCTACTCTCGCCATACCCAAGCAAGTCTGGCACCACGACGCCGTATCCTTCTGCTGAGAAATGCCGGATCTGATGGATCCAGTCGTTGAGAGTCGACGGAAAGCCGTGGAGGAAGAGGAGTGTCTTGGTTTGGGTGGTGGGTTTGATGGAGATGAAGGAGTATGTGCTGCTGCTGCGGGCGATGAATGATTCGCGGGGAGGTAACTCCAATGGCATTTTGGTGGACTTGAGATCGCTATTTTGGGGTGGAACTCAGGGCGTCGCGAAATGAGAGCTTCAATCGGAGATTTATACTCTGGGGCGGAAAGTTATCGGGGACTTTGTGAGGGGATCTACACTTCGGGAAGATCCGTTGGAGAGCCTTATTTACGAGAACCTCATCGTCATTAAGATACTAAAACTACATTTACTATAACGGACATGTTCTCCAACTTTCGATTATTTCTTCTTAATTGCGCTGCGCTCTTAAATACGCGATGATTAGGCTTACCTCTATAGCCTTAGAGATCGCGGATGCTTAGGCTGATTAGCCACCCTAGGTAAGGACATGGTGCCTATGTTGAAGTGTTAAACAACGGTGACAGCCGAGGTCAGCAGGCTTTGAGTCGATGGTTAGGGAGAGTAATAAGTGCAAAGCAGGGAGCGACGGTATATTGTGGCTCAGACATATAAGCTCAGCTTCGTTGCTGGTGAACATTGCGCGTCTGGAAGGATAAGCAGCCACCCACTGGAAACTTATACATTTTCTGTGAGCCAATCACCACTGCCACAATCCGACGGTCAAATGTAAGCCATGTCTGAGCTTGACTGCCAACTCAGCTACTTTATACGAAACAATTTACAATGTCATCTTAACCCACAATGTCTGGTGTTCTAGCAAATAGATGAAGATCTCCTAGCGTCATTCCATCCCGTTGGTTTTGATCTGAATCCAGTGTGGTTTCACCCAAGGGAGGGAAAGTGGCGGGAGCAGTCGTCAGCTGGGTCTCAAAAAAGAAATATCGCGCGTTGTGACGTCGCGATATGTCACTGGAGATTGTGTCACGTTGTTCATAACGGCGAGTCAAGGTGTCTGTATGCAGCACGATG
Organism: Fusarium incarnatum; assembly: GCA_004367075.1. NCBI lineage: Eukaryota > Fungi > Ascomycota > Sordariomycetes > Hypocreales > Nectriaceae > Fusarium > Fusarium incarnatum. The sequence continues at coordinate 5,055 of QGDZ01000132.1, read as the reverse complement.
CATGATGGAAGGATCTAGTGGTATGTCTGACTCTTGGCTGTTGAAATATTCAGCCAGTATTTCTGTCCATCATTATTCTCATCTGCGTACTTTCTGTGTCCTGTGTTTCGTCTATGAATATTGCGCATCAACACTACCCTGGAGCTATGGACACTTTCTGGCGACTCTCTCGGCGGTAGATCACCGCACCAATCATGTATCCGCAACATCGATAAGATAAGATATGATAAAGCTCGAAAACTTGGACTTGGCCATGGACTTGACCATGGACGTGGGGGCCGCCATGACAGACGGGCTGGGATCTAGCTCCAACGCGTGGTGTGGTTAGAGTTAATCTTGACACGTTAATTCTCGGCCAGGGGATTGGACGCCATAGCCAATCTAACCTCGCATCAGGCAAGGATTCAGAAAAGCTTAGCTTCCTTCAACAGTTCGAGCCCCCTTTCCTTTCTTGTTTACGAAAAACAAAGAGAAAAAAAGGCCGCACCCGAATTTTAGTTTAATTTCCTGGGCCGACGCCATCAACGGCACAGCAGAAGAAAAAAACCAAGGACTTGTGATTTATGCGGAGAGCTCTTTTGAGCGTTGGCCAAGATTGAGGGGGAAGGAATAAATCCGGATCTTCACCACCATCCATGGACAGAAAGGACTTCGGTGAATGGTTCGATTCATGGGATGTTGTTTCTAGTTGGTTATCTAGCTAAGCTAATTTAGCAATCTTAGAACAAGAACGAGTCGGCGGCAGAATGGATACGATTAATGTTAAGCTACACTATCTAATTAAGCGCCCCTTTAAACAACGACGGACGAGCGTTGGGGTTTCCCACGTGCAACATTTGTCTCAAATCAAATCTCTGTTACTATTTATTTTTATTGTAGAGAGAGACACGTAATCTCGTCAAATACGCTTTTTAACGAAGCATTCTAGAATAATTACGACCCCTATTGAGGGTGTAAAGTCGTATCCAACGGACCGAGATGCCTGAGGATTGACGAAAAATTACGCGTACTTTGGCGAGACGTGACAGGACCGGAAGACCGCCGGGTAGGTGCTAGGTCCAAGGTACCTTCCCTCGGTATCCAATGCTATGAGCCATGCAGCGGGCAAGAGGTGGTCCTTCCTTGATTCGCACTCGCTGCCCGCGGGTGAAAGATGGACACTAACTTAAAACCCCAGGCCTGAAATTCAGGGTCTTGTGGGACTAGAGTCGTAACGCCCCCCAAAACTCCCCTGCTGCGCCTAGTCTCCACAGGGGTTCTTTTCCATTTCGGGCGCACTTTGGCCCCTCTCCGTATCTTGTAGGGGGGGTCAAGGGGCGCCAGGCTGTGGTTTTCCGACGGAAGGGATTTTCGTATCGTACCAACAGAGGGGACTATGCCTGAGAAGGGATCCGTATCCGAATTACGCGTTAAACGAGGACTGGCTGGTGCAGTAGACTCGTACGGGTACTGTACGTTTTGGAAGTGGTACGCGTAAGGTAACAAACAGGACAAACAGAGGACAGATCTGATTCTGACGGGACACAGCACATATACCGTCAGCGCTATAGGTCAATTAATATGGGTTTGTGTCAATCTCAAACGGCTGCCAATTGAGCTGGAGTTGCAACCAAACGATGCACGTAACGGTAACACAGTCAGGAACAGTACAGCACAGGGAGTCATGGGTTGCATTAAGCTCGTTTTCTAGAACTCTGTTTAAGTTTTTTGTCGACAACTGTCACCTTTCACCTGGCTAAAATGTCTGACTAGGGGAAGAAGGTCCAGACCTTGACTCTTCTTGTTTCAAGCCAACCAACTCCACTAAAGAGGCGACTCTCTCCGCAGGACCTTAGGGATTATTTGTACACTAGGACCAGTTTTAATATGTGGGTTCGTAGAGAGATGCTTGGCCACAAACCAGGATCTTGGACGATGCTCATCTCTTTTTTTTGCCTTTCCTTTCTCCTGCCTCTGCTTTTTCTCCTTTTGTCTACCGTCCTTGGATGATGAACATGTCGCACATGCGTCTTCGGACAGGCCTACAGGGATTAATCACCCTACTCTACGGCGTCGAATATCTACTCTACTGTAGACAAATCCTTTGAGGGGCCTTGGCCCGTTCGTAGCCCCGGTTCAAAGCTAAGCTTAGCTAGAGCTAAACTAATCGTTTGACGTGCCCCGGGTTGAAGGGACAAGGACCCTACCTGCTTAGTTTGTGCTGGCTCTGTTGAGATTGGACTGTCATGGATCACAAAACGGTACGAGTGCTGCGCCCACTATTGGTCGTACAGGAACGAGGAACGAATTAGTTAACGAATGGTTTAATCTGGGGGCGTAGCTTGAGTAAGAGGAGATGATAATTATGGATATCCTCTTGGAGACTGACAGACAGGTAGGTAGCTGTGCCCCTGATTAGCTTGAGTACTTATCTCTTGTGCTGCCTCGGTTGTTTGCTCTGTTGCTGTTCTTGTTTCTTGTTTGCTCTTCATATTCGCGCTCTTTTTGCTGCTGTCTGTGATTCACGTCTTCCTCCGTCATTCTTTCTGTGGAATCACGACCTATTACGCACTACTTTCAGCACCTATCGACCTTTCTTTCCAGCATATACCTACAGCACCTGAACATACGCCAAAAAGATCTCGACATCAAAATGAGTCGCGATAAGATCTTGACCGCAGCGGCGGTCGAGCGCATGATCGCCGACGACCAGACTATTGTCATCTACGAAGATTCAATTCTCAAGCTCGATGGTTGGATGGACAGACATCCTGGTGGACGATTGGCGGTTCTGCACATGGTTGGCCGCGATGCGACAGACGAAATGAAAGCGTAAGTTTTAAATACCCGAGAAGACGATAAAATGGAAGGAGTGTCGTTGTGGTTGAGTTTGAGGTTATACACATCCATGCCACTACACCAAAAAGAGGAAAACACCAAGATGCTGCATTTACAACACCCCATTGGCCTGTCAGACGAGAAGGCTATGCAATGCATGCGCGGGGTCAAAGCACCACGAACTACCTACCCTCCATTACATCCAAATGAGATCAGATCAGATTATTAATATTCGTATTTGATATAGTTACCACTCCGAATCGACACTACGAACCATGAAGGCCTATCGGATCGGCCGGAAGCAGGGTCCTTGGACGAACCGCACACCACCAATTAGAGGCGGTATCTTTCGCAAGGACGCCCCCGACGAGATCGAAATCGCCGATTCTACTGCTTCAGACACAGAAGAGAGTCTCAGCAGCAGCAGCATTCTCGACGATGCTGCCAGCTCTGCATCTTCAGCGACCGATGAAGTTGTGGTCGAAGATGCGACGAAGACCGAGGGCTTGAGACATCGCTCTGCTACCATTAAGAGCGAGAACAACGGAAAGAGAGCCGCCATCCTGCGAGTCGCAAACGCTGGTGTCGCGCGTGAAATCCAGAGTGATTTGGAAACGTATCCTTGCCCAGCGGATGTTAAGATCCAGACCGATATTCGACGCAAGTACCAACAGCTCCACGACAGAATCCGTGACGAGGGCTTGTACCAGTGCCCTTACATCGACTACGGCAAGGAGATGGCTCGATACACCACCTTATTCACCCTCTTTGGTGTCTTGTTCTATAACCAGTGGTACATCACCTCTGCTGTGTTCTTGGGTCTGTTCTGGCATCAAATCATGTTTACGGCGCACGATGCCGGCCATCTTGCGATTACCTCCAACTTCGTCTTCGATACTCTTGTTGGCATGTTCATTGCCGATTTCTGCTGTGGTCTTTCTATCGGCTGGTGGAAGAGCAGTCACAATGTTCACCACCTTGTGACAAACGCACCTGAGCACGACCCTGATATCCAGAACGTCCCTCTCTTCGCCACCTGCCCATCCTTCTTTAAGTCCCTCAGCTCAACCTACTACAACGGCTTCGTCTTTTACTGGGATGCCGCCGCAGACTTCCTCGTTCCCTACCAGAAGTACACCTACTACCCTGTTATGGGCATCGCTCGCTTCAACCTCTACCTCCTCTCGTGGCTTCACGTCCTCTCCTCAAAGTCCTCTCAACTTGGAAAGTCGCGCGCCTGGTGGATTCGCCCTACCGAGATCAGCTTCATGGCATGCTACTGGTTCCTCTTCGGCTACTGCCTCCTCTGGCGCGGACTTCCTGACTGGACCACCCGTGTTATCTTCGTCCTGGTTTCCCACATCATCACCATGCCTCTGCACGTCCAGATTACCCTTTCTCACTGGGGTATGTCGACTGTCGACCTCGGCGAGGAGGAATCTTTTGCGCAGCGTCAGCTTCGAACCACTATGGATGTCGACTGCCCTGCCTGGTTGGACTTTATCCACGGCGGTCTTCAGTTCCAGGCCGTTCACCATCTTTTCCCTCGTGTGCCTCGACACAACCTCCGCAAGGTGCAATTCATGCTCCGCGAGTTCTGCGCCGACACGGGTATCCCTTACTCTATCCTCAACTTCACCGACGGAAACCGAAAGGTTCTGGGCCGTCTGCAGGATGTGAGCGATCAGCTTGATGTTATGATCAAGTGCCAGCAGCACATGGCGAGAACGGGAGAGAGCGGATTGCACTAAAATTAATTACATGTTCACATTTTGTTTCTTTGCGGTCCTTAGACTAGATTAGCATATCACCAGAGCGAGTGCGATTTCCTTGTTTGAAAGACAAAACAAAAGCAATAGAATTTTTGTCTACACTACTTGACTACCCACCCTTCTGCCGTGACAGTACCATCCATCAAACATCATACTCGATCCTGTAGAGAACATCAACTGATGACTGCTTATGTTGTTAGCTGCGGTCGAAGCATGGGTCATGTGATTAGAGACTTACATTGTTACCGGTTGATTCTGCCAGTAGTC